>JACCGJ010005916.1:0-21089 GCA_013407085.1 Atriophallophorus winterbourni
CTCATATTAGCAACCCAAATAATGTCGATTCTTGTCGTGCCGTTAGCTGCATTGTCCATCAACGCTGTCTGTTTCCCGTAGAATGTGCGTCTCTTCAACCTCAAAGCGTTTTGCTAAGTTATCGACAGTGTTCCGTTATCAATCAGTGGACGGACTGAGGTTTGTTGAAATCCACTAACTTGGGATACCTGCGTCCTCTGAGAATTCATCTCTGTGGTTTTAGTTCGTGTTTTGTTCATCTATGGTATCAACTCCGACTGTATTCGCAACCTCTCGTGTTTCTATTGTTTACAGGCATCCTCGACTCATCACCATTGTTGTTGCCGCAAAGGAATCTGCTGAACGCTGGCTTGGTCGCGTTGTCGGCTTCCGGACTGTTGGGACTGCTGGCCCTGGGCCCGGAGTCCTATGGAACCGGGCTGGCTCTGATGCTTTGTGGAGCAGCCATTGCTGGGGGTATTTCCGGGCTCACGTTGACGGCTGCCATCGGTGGTAAGTTTATTTGAATTTTTGGTTTGCACGAAGCTGACGTCAGCCTTAACTGAATCCTGTAACCGGACTATGTTTTCGACAGCAGATATTCCCATAAGTCTGTGTTTTTTCCGCTAAAAAGCTGCTCACCACTTTTGTTTTCGCAGGTGCCGACATGCCCGTCGTCATAACCGTGCTGAACAGCTATTCCGGATGGGCGTTGTGTGCTGAGGGTTTCATGTTGGACAACACTCTGATGACCGTGGTCGGTGCACTGATTGGCTCCAGTGGGGCAATCCTCTCGTACATCATGTGCAAAGCGATGAATCGTTCGTTGCCCAACGTGATCATGGGTGGCTACGGCACATCATCCTACGCGGGTGGTCAAGCTAAATCGATTACTGGTAGGAATTCGTCCTGTTTAACTACTGACAAATATATAAGTAGTTGATGTTTCTGAAATAACTCGTATGTTCAATTATAGGCATTCATCGTGAAACAGATGTCACTACCGTGGCGGATTTGATACGCGACAGCAAGGAGATCATCGTCACACCTGGATACGGTCTTTGTGTGGCGAAGGCACAATATCCACTTGCGGAACTGGCCAAGGTATTGACGAAGGATGGAAAGCGTGTCCGCTTCGCAATTCATCCTGTGGCAGGTAAATTATTGTTCATATGGAGAACATGTTTCCTTGTGTGTTTGCTTGTGAAAATGTTGCTGATGTTTTTGGATTTATTTTCTTGAAATGCCCATTGTGCACCAGCAGATTTAATGCGTCAAACATCACTTCTAACCGAAGGATTGGTGCCAACAGAGTGGAAGACAGGGGTAATTTCACCTATCTACAAAGGTGGTAGACGTTCAGATGCTGCAAACTACGGTCCTGACACCCTACTTCCTGTGATATCCAAAATTTTCGGGCGTAGAGTGACGGAATAATTAGTTCATCACTTGGAATAACAAAATATGCTATCTGTAGCGCAGCAAAATCAGAAACTCCCTACTCCCCTTCAAAGAAGCCTTCGAAGTGATGTGATACGAATACATAAAATAATTAAATACACCACATCATCCTTTAAAACATTTATTCGAATACCGTGAGTCACGACATACACGCAGCCACTCAGCGACACTACAAATTCCCCACTCCCGTATCAACTGTCGCTGATATTTTTATTGTGTACGTATCTGTTCTCTTTGGAATGCTATCCCCGAAACTCTTGTCATTGCTCCCAGCGTCTAAACGTTCATTCGAAATTTGGATACTTATTTTTTGCATAACGATTTAGCGGCACCTGCCTATTGACTCTTGGTACGCATTCAACTTTCCTATACTTGGCATTACATGTTTATTTTTTACCTTTATATTATTTACGAATATTTACGATGATATGGTAATTTTGAAGCTATGAGCTTTTTGTGACCATAAATTCTTAAATCTTGAATCTTCTCTCTGTGAAACAACAATTTAAAGACATTGTTTGAGTTCTTCCCATTCCAAAGAAGTATCAAGTTTATTTCAGAACATAGCTGTACGTCTACGGGCTGACTTCGAGACAAGATCATTGCTCGATACTTAAGTGAATGCACAGCTTGATTAAAGTCATTCTTGGGGTGGGCAACCTGGCAGTATGTTAGCCCACTTGCAATCTATGACTGTGTGGCACTGTTTTTATCAAGCTTGTTATTTCATACATACATACATACATACAATTGCGCAACCTGATTTAACATTGAGCCATGGGTAATTGATCTTCTCTTCGTGTCGGACATACGTCTGTCTTGAGAAAAGTCGCTACGTGATTTCAAATTGCTGTTGATAGTGTAGACTATTGTAATCTTATTGTATTCAAATGTCCTTTAGCTTGTCCAGTCCCCCACCCTTATCGTTTTAGTCGTGTACCAATTAACCTTGATTCCGGCAACATTTTCGCTTCTTTTGGGAGTTTTGTGGTTCTTTTTCAAGATTTAGAGTCCAGCTATTCGTCAGCTGTGTTCATGGTGGTTACACGTAGGGAAATGGGTACCCAGCCCGATTTCCTTCCTTGGTCTATTGGTGAAATCAATTGTTTAAGCTTATCTTCTTGTTTCAAAGATGTGATCTTTCATCATATATCACTTTGTGTCAATGAAATCCCAGATGAGCACAATAGCTGCCGCCTGATATTGGGAATAACCCCTGCGATCATACCCTACCTGGTTCCAAATTGTTAAACGTATCCGTCAACTACTCTAAGCAGAAGCTAATAAACTTCCCAAGCATTACGAATAACTTCAACAATCTTTCACTGTATCTTGTGTAGCATGGCATTCCTTCATCATTCGAAATAGGTGTGTTTCAAAAGCAGCGATTAACAAAAAATCGCAATTATCCCGTCTGCTCAATACGATTAGATCAATCTCACTATTTTGTTTCTCGTATTTCTCTATGCCTAGGTAGCCTGGCAGTATTTTAACCCACGTGAAGTCGTTGACTATGCGGCACTTTGACTGGATCAGGCTTATGCTTTCATACATACATACATATATACATGCATACATACATACTTACTTACATACATACATACATACTTACTTACATACATACATACATACATGCATACGTAAATACATACATGCATGCATGCACATAGCTGAGCATTGTCTCCTTGTGACTCCTCAGGTCGCATGCCTGGACAGTAGAATGTCTTGTTGGCCGAAGCCGGCGTTCCATACGACATGGTCTACGAGATGGACGAGATCAACGCCGACTTCCCCAAGACCGATCTGGTTCTCATGATCGGGGCCAACGACACGGTCAATTCCGCCGCCGAAGAGGATCCAATTTGTTCCTGAAAATCCTTTCACTAGACAACATCTGACGGTAGGGAGTTCCATAAGGAAAAAACGCGCAACGAATAGAAGAACCGACGGAAGTTCCGGTGGGAATGTGGAATATCAAATGCCAATGGATGAGTACGTGTGACATGTCTTGACCGGATGAGAAATAGATGCCTCAGAGGGTGCGCCTTTGAGTTCATTATTTTGTAAGTTAGGATCAGATCAAATCGAACCTGTCGGCGAAGCAGTGTATCCAAATTAAGATGCTCAAGTCGATTCTCATATGGTAGGTTGCGGAGGCAGCCAACCATTTTAGTTGCTCTGTGATAAATCCTCTGGAGCAGCTTGATGTCCTTTTGTAGCCACGGTGCCCAAACTTGCACTGAGTAATCCATCACCGGGTTAATATACGTATTTATGAGCATGGAGAATGATTCACGGGAAAAAATGTCCGAAAATACGCCGAAGCATACCTAGCATGCGGCTAGCTCGGTCGTACACTGCATCGCATTGCATGCTAAACTTAAGACTTATCCATATGTCGAGGTCTTTTTCTTTGGTTGTCCATTCCAGTTTATTTGATCCAAGGTTGTATGAGAACGGAAAATCTTCGCCTATTTGCAACATTTTACACTTTCGGAAGTTGAATGGAAGTTTATTTCGTTCCGACCAGGTGTTCAATATATCCAAATCGCTTTGTAAGCGCAAACAGTCCAGGCTTGACGTGATTCGCATCCAAAGTTTAACATCATCTGCAAAGAAAACCATTTTGGCTGTGAATAGTTTCGGAAGGTCGTTGATGTAGACCAAAAAGAGAACCGGACCAAGTACCGAACCTTGTGGGACACCGCTAGTGGCTTCGATTTCCCCAGACATCACACCATCGATACGTACAGTTGCTTTGCGATCAAGAAGGTAACTTCTCAGCCAGGCAAGAAGGCACCCATTAATACCAACATCGTGCAGCTTGCGCAGGAGTATAGAATGGTCCACGCGATCAAACGCCTTTGATATGTCCAAGTAACACGCATGCACGCAACCACCATTATCCACTGCCTGCGTCCAGTCATCCAGTGTCTCCAGTTGGTTAGTCAAGCAAGAACGAGACTTCCTAAATCCATGTTGCTCTCTAGACAACAAGTTTTGGGCTTCGAGATGACTCACAATTCTTTCGCACACAATTCGCTCCATAATTTTTGAGATCACTGGAAGGAGTGTAACAGGGCGGTAATTTGCTGGGTCAGAACGAGTTCCACCTTTGTAGATGGGTGTTATGATTCCCCGCTTCCAGTCATTAAGTACAACACCCTCCCTCAAGGAGTGATTAAATAAATCACAAAGTGTTTCGCACAGTTGACTGCCGCTTACATTTAGGATTGCAGGTGTGATTCCGTCAGCTCCCGTGGACTTGTTGATATTCAACTTGCGTAGGTGGTGCTGCACTATTTCCGAACTGATGCATATATCGCATATAATTTCCGGCACAATTGGTGCTGACAATTCTGACCGCTGTAATTCATCCTTGGTGTGAAAAGTCCTGAATAAAAACTGGCTAGAGCGTTAGCGGTTTCCAGCACAGAATCAGTTAGTCCGTTATCTGTCATGATCGGAAAAACGCCGGGTTTCAGCGTCGTAGTGTTGTTAACATTTCGATGAAGCAGTTTGGGATTTCGCTGCATTCTTACCGCCAGCTGAAGCTGGTGATATTGTTTGTCCTCATGGATGGGATTTGTGACTTGATTCCGAAATTCGCGAAAGTTTGCCCACGTCGAATCAGTTCTGGAGACCCTGTGAATAGCCCATGCCAAATTTTGCTTTGTCAACCATTTTCTAGTCCTACTGCGAATTCTGTAGTGTGGTTCTTTGCTATTATGTTTCGGGACATTTTTAGAATTGAAATGTATCATGTTGATCATGTAATCTGTCAGGGTTTTGCAATGCGAATCCGGATCACTGAAATTTATATTATGTTCATCGAAAGCTACCATTGTTTCCATCAAACAAATGTCATCCACTTTTAAATTTCGATTTGTTTGCTTAACAATTCTACCGGCGTTGCACACGTATTGAAATAGCAGAACGAGGTGGTCGCTTCGACCCAGCGGAGGGTGATATTGAACATATTCAACCGCTGTGGCTTCGGACGTTAAGACTAGGTCTAGAACAGAAGTCTGTTGCAAATTTCGTTGTCGTGTATAATCGAAAACATGATTATATAAGGGGATGTAATCGAACAGTTCGCGAAATTTGTAGTCTAGGGATAGGGGTGGATGATCTACTCGGTTATATAGTTTAGGCAGATTGAAGTCTCCCATAATCAGAAATTGCGAATTGAGCTGTTTTTTGGCGTAGAGCATTGATTTCAAGAGTTTTTCGTTATAAGCATCCAATGATAATGTTGAACGGTAAACTACACCAACGATGCAACTGTCGCCCGAATCGAGCTTCAAGTTGCACCATAAACTGTCTTCCAGATCGAGTTCAGTATCTGTAATTACCGTACAGTATAAACGTTCATGGTGGTTAACAGATACTCCACCACCTGTTCTTAAGCGGTCTCTCCGAAACAGGGTCATGTTTGGAATAGAGAGCTCGTGATCGCTCACGTGAGGTTGGAACCATTTCTCAGTTATTGCTATGACGTCTAGTGAGTGCTGATTGCAGAGATCATTCAGTTCAGCTAGTTTGTTTAACAGGCAGGATCTAAACAACACTTTACTTTGGTGATAAATAAGCGCCTTGAATGCTTCAACAGGAATCACCATGTGTTCTGTGTTTGAACAACCTAGTTCGTTATATGAACATGGCATTCAAATATAACTTTCTTTACCACTTATCCACTGCTTCAAGGCTAAACTGAAACTAATCTTACTGTCTACACCCGATGGCACCAAACAGTCAAATATCGGTAGTTGTATGTAATTGGTGGGGATGTGACTTTAGTCACAAATGGATGCCTTGGTTGCTTGACCAGGAATCACCATGTGATTCTGTGTTTGCACACCCTTGTTCGTTGTAGGAACCTAAAAGTGGTTCTCAATTACATGAAAACAAAAATGAGTCAAAGTAACTCAAAGTTTTAATGGTCCAAAAAGCAAATACTTCACAGTAACCACGGATTAAACATTTAGGGAATGCATAAAAACAACACAAATGTTTTATCCATGGTATTCTCCCCAATTGATTGAAACGGAGATATCCATTCCAAATATGAATTTGATAAGGAACGAACGAGAGAGAAGTGGTGGTGGTGTTGCTCTTTATTATCATAATTGATTCCAGTGCCATCCAATAGACAAAACAGAATTCACGCTCGAGGATTCAATTTGGTGTTCTTTAACGCTGATGTCTGGTGAATTTTGCATTATTGGTGTGGTCTACCTGTCCCCTTCACCTACGGAATCGTACGAAGAAAGGTTGATCCAAGTGCTTCAGCGCTTGACTCGCACACAGCAACCAACCATACTTATTATGTGTAATTTTAATCTGTTCACCCTTTATCTCAGAGACGATCACTCCCCACAAACGCTGAAACAAATTCTTACGGAGAAAAAATTACGACGTATATCCAATCGAGAATGCGGAATGCTTAAAGCCTTTGAATGTGTTCGTGTTCTAGTAAGGTCATTGGGCTCTAGCAAGTGTTTAAGGGGATGGTTTACAGAATGCAGGATTTTGAAGGTCAACATAAGGTCACTACGTATCCGCCGTTGGGTAAAATCTTGTAGGTTCAGTTTTAACATTCGCTTTGTGAAAGGCAAATTTCTGTACCGGGAGACCAACTTTGTAGCAAGATGATAAATCCTGTCGAGTAGTTCGATATCCTTCCTCAGCCATGGTGCCCAGGCTTGGAATGAATATTCCATAACAGGACGTAGATACGTGTTAATTACCCGGGGTAGGGTTTCGGGCGTAAAAATCCGGAATATTCTTTTGAGAAGACTCAAGATACGGCAAGCTTTATTGTAACCATCCGGCAATGCTGTCCAGGCTTAAGGTTAAACGAAACCCAGATCTTTTTCTGCTGTGGTCCAGATGAGATCTTGCGTGCCAAGCTGATACGTGTGGTGCAGTGATTTCCCAAGCTGCAGCATTTTACATTTCTCAGGGTTAAATGGTAACTCATTTAACTGTGACCAACGAAATAAGATGCTTAGATCCCGTTGTAATGCCATACAGTCATTAACAGATCTGACACGTTTCCAAATTTTAATATCATCGGCAAATAGTATCAAGTTGCATCCAATATTCTCTACTATATCGCTCATATACACCAAGAATAGAAGAGGTCCAAGCACCGAGCCTTGCGGAACTCCACTCGTGACGTCTATTTTTCTAGATAAGGTGCTGCCAACGCGCACTTGGACGTGTCTATCAGTAAGATAGTCCCTTATCCAATTCAGCAATATTCCCGTTATTCCATAGGATTCGAGCTTTTTAATTAAGATGTCATGGTTGACTCTATCGAGAGCTTTGGAAATATCGATGTAGCAAGCATGTACAGCCTCACCTTCGTCTAGTGCCTTGGTCCAATCCTCGAACGTTGTAAGAAGGTTAGATAAACAGCAACGACCTCTTCGAAAACCCTGTTGTGCTGCGGTCAAAATATTTTGTTTTTCAAAATGTTCTCTTATGCGCGCAGTCACAATGCGTTCCATTAATTTGGAGATCACCGGAAGTAACGTTACCGGTCTATAGTTTGCTGTGTCTGAACGGCTACCGCCTTTATAAATAGGAGTTATCATCCCTGCTTTTCATTGCGGTGGTATTTTTCCTTCATTTAAGCTGAGATTGAATATGCGAGTGAGAGGAGCAGTCAAAGCAACGCGACACCTGCGAAGTACGGCGGGGTAATTTTGTCTGCGCCAGGGGACTTCTTTTCGTTTAGTCGACAAAGTTCCCGCCCAACCATGTATTCGTTGATAGTCATTTCACTTAATAATTCGAAATGTAGCGAACTTGATGAAACTTGATATGGTATACAACGCTTGGGATTGAAGACAAATGAGTAAAACGTTGCTAAAGCGTCGGCGGTATCTTGGGCAGTGTGGGTCAATCCATGAGGTGTTAGTACAGAGAATACACCTGGTTTGATCTTTGATCGTTCATTTACTATCTTGTAGATAAGCTTAGGATTCTTTTCCATTCTCTTCAGCAAGTTCCATTGGAATTGCATGCGATCTTCTCGTACAAGAGTCGCGACTTGATTCCGTATCTTACAGAATCGTTTCCAAGTTTCTTCCGTACCAAACTTCTAAATCTCGACCATCGAAAACCCCTGAGCGCGTATGTTGGTACCACAAGAGATATGGGGATAAAGCCTCGAAATGCATCTCTCCGTGTTCAAAAACCGTCAAAATCAAGGGTCAATCAGTTACGGCGACTACTTTTTCCGGCCTACCAAATCCGAGTCGCCTATTCTTTGTTACAGACAAATCGAGTGGTCTGCGTTTTCTAGTAAATACTGGCGCTGAAATTAGCTTCATACCTCCAACATTCAGCACCTCCAAACCGTCGTCCTACACTCTTCAAGCGGCGAATGGCACTCGTATTAACACTTACGGTCAACGCCTGCTAACCCTCAACTTCGGACTAAGACGCAGTTTTCCCTGGGTGTTTCTCATCGCAGAGGTTAATTGCCCAATAATCGGCATCAACTTTCTGTCTCACTTCGGTCTAACAGTCGAAGTAAAACAGCGGAGATTAGTAGATACGACAACTTCTTTACAGGTGTCAGGTATCATTACTAAAGCCATTTCCTCCAGGATCAAAGCTGTCACTTCAGAAACTTCGACTTTTTGTGCTATCCTGCATGAATTCCCATCCCTCATGCAGCCCCCAAGACCGACAGACAAAGTGACACACTCCATGAAACATCACATTGTCACTAGCGGACCACGAGTCTCCTTTAGACCTAGGCGACTTCACCCGTCCAAACTCAAGATTGCTAGAGCCGAATTTGAGCACATGCTAGAGCTTGGGATCATCCGTCCCTCTTCCAGCTCCTGGTCGTCACCACTTCATATGGTTCCCAAAAAGACCTTAGATGACTGGAGGCCATGCGGCGACTATCGTGCTCTTAACAATCGAACTGTCCCAGACAGATATCCGGTGCCACACATTCACGAATTTTCTTTGAATCTTTGTGCCACAACGATCCTTACTAAGCTTGATCTAGTCCGTGCTTATTATCACATCCCGGTACTTGAGGAAGACATACCCAAAACGGCAGTCACAACTCCTTTCGGCTTATACGAATTCACTCGGATGCCCTTTGGCCTGAGAAACGCTGCACAAACCTTCCAACGTTTCATCGTGGAAGTCCTGCGAGGCTTGCCGTTCGCCTACGCATACATCGGCGACGTCTTGATTGCCAGCAACTCTCCAGAAGAGCATGTCGAGCACATCCGTCTCGTTTTAGAGCGTTTCGTTAACTACGGGATAAAGATCAACCCAAGTAAATGCATTTTCGGCACATATTCACTAGATTTCCTCGGTCATCGCCTTACTCGATCTGGTATCACACCTCTTCCCGAGAAATGCCAGGCGATTTCCGACTTTCCTGTCCCAACAACGTTAACCCAGTTGAGTTGCTTTATCGGCATGATCAACTTTTACCGTCGCTTTATTTCAAACTGCGCAAAGATCATCGCACCGATGAGCGATTTGCTCAACTCCAAATCAAAATCTCTTCAGCTTTCGCCTGAGGCACTTGAAGATTTTGTCGCATCCAACAAAGCTCTTTGCAGTGCCACCGAACTTTCTTTCATTGATCCCGAACCGACCTTTCCTTTATCATTGACTACCGATGCCTCCAATTCGGCTGTGGGAGCTGTTTTACAACAACAACACAAGAACGCCGTCCGTCCACTGGCATTTTTCTCGCAAAAGCCTAATCCGGCACAAACTCGCTACAGCACATTTGGCCGTGAATTACTTGCCATATATTTGGCTATACTGCATTTCCGTCATTTACTGGAAGGTCGTGACTTCATTATTTTCACGGATCACAAACCATTGACTTTTGCATTGCAGTCTTATCTTGATCGTTATTCGCCACGAGAGATTCGACACTTAGATTACATCTCTTCAATTCTCTACCGATATTCGTTACGTCAAAGGCGATGCGAACTTGGTTGCCGATGCTTTATCAAGACCTGACATTTCTGCTTTGTCTGCAGGCACACCATTTGATCTTTCCCTTTTGGCTAAGCATCAAGCCGAGATTGATAAAACCGAACTCGCGAAGTGTCGATCCCTGGATTTGCAACGAATTCAATTACCAAACGCCGATGCCTCGTTGATGTGCGATATCTCGACAGGGAAACCTAGACCTCTTGTCCCTCTTTCTCTGCGACGTGCCATTTTCGATCATTTTTATTCGATGTCTCATCCTGGAAAGCGCGCTACCGTAAGGCTAATCGCAGATCGTTTTGTTTTGCCGTCCATGAATAAGAATATACGAAATTGGGTCCAGCATTGCATTCCTTATCAAAAGAACAAGATATCTCGGCATAACTTCACACCTTACGTTCCATTCAGGCATCCCAACTGTCGATTCTCTCATGTGCATCTTGATCTCGTTGGTCCTATGCCATCATCGAACGGATACTCATTCATCCTAACGGCGATTGATCGCTTTATTCGATGGCCGATTGCTGTTCCGATCAAAGACACATGTTCAGAGACTGTAGCACGCGCCTTCGTCGAACATTGGATTGCCAATTTTGGCACACCATCTGTCATCAAAACCGACCGTGGCGCTCAGTTTCAATCGAATTTGTTCGGAGATTTGACGCGACTTCTTGGCTGCCAGCACATCCGAACCACCGCCTACCACCCTATTTCGAACGGATTGGTTGAACGCTTCCATCGGTAGCTTAAAGCCTCTTTAGCTTGCCAGCCTGATCTTAATAAATGGACTGAGAATTTGCCACTTGTTCTTCTTGGAATACGTTCCGCTATCAAAGAAGACATGCAGTGCTCAGCCACAGAGTTAGTTTTTGGTACCACCTTGTGTCTTCCCGGTGAACTCGTTGTGCCATGCCAGTCATTACCTCCGGCGTCAGATTACATTTCTCGCTTGCGATCGTTCATGTCCAAGTTGGACTTTACGCCTCCTCGTCAGCGCATTATCCACCAACAGAAATCACCTCATCTTGATACGTGTGATTTTGTTTTTGTGCGACGCGACTCTGTTTGTAAACCTCTTCAACCATCCTATCATGGACCTCACAGAATTATCGAGCGTAAACCCAAGTTCTTCGTTTTAGATATGAATGGTCGACGTGACACAGTTTCTATTGACCGCTGAAAACCCGCTTTTGTTGAGCTCAAGCCGCAATCTCCACCAAGCATCATTACGCCTCACGCACAACCCCCTGATAATCCTCATGAACCAACCTCCACCCATGTTCATCCTAATACCCCGGTCCCCCCTACCCCCGTTCAAACCCGAACCGGTAGACATGTGCACTGGCCCAAACGCCTTGCTGACTACGTGATCTTATGAATATTTCGAGCGTATGTTACTCTTCATTCAAACCTAACTAACGCTCTGGTGGGGTAGTATTGTAGTGAACTGCTTCCACTTTGTAACTTCGTATTTTGTACATACAATTTTTGGCCTTGTATAGTTATTCGTTTTTTTGGCCCTGTATACTTTGTCTGTATCAATGCCTGTACATTATACTTTTTGGCGGTCAATACAATTTCGAACTGGGACTTTATCTTCTCCCGTGGTTGTGAAGTCTGTGTGCGCCACTCTGTGCTGGAAGGCACCTAATCCCCATCTTGTAGCAACAAGACTTCTAACCTCGCTGACATAAGTGTCCTGACTGAAAATATATCTATTAGCTTAGACGCCAAATCACCTGCTGCACCCTAGATAATCGTTGATTCACAAACTGTTCCTCGCTCAATTATTAAGGATAACAAAAAAGGTAAATTTCCAACATTTAGAGCAATAGCTCCTCTTCTCAACCAAGCGCCAATTATTAGGCCTTATACGAATGGCTCTTTTAAAAAGTGTGATTCCAGTTATTCAAGAAAAAATTTTCAATAGTTACCTATACACGCTCCCACCTTTAATTATTATGGTCCTTCGCCTTACGGTCGTCTTAATTCTGCATCGTGGTCCTACCCTCACTCCACGCAGCATGGTGAAAATCCTCAAAACAGACTACATAGGAACTTTAACTTTCCTTATATTTATCCCAACCCTCAAACTTTTAAGCCACCACAAACAAACACCCATAGAATTTCCACTTGGCCACACCCTGCTCCACAAATATATCCATCATACGCCCCCACCCAGTTTTACCCAGACTATTTCCAACCTTCAAATTTTCCCTTTGTGTTTCCACCCATCTACAGGATGTAGCACAACCTAGTTTCAAATCTCCGTCCACTATCATTAATACCTCTCTTTCTACTTCCCCTATCCGCATCCTTCTATTTACCGCGAGATCCATTGCTTCTAAAATGTCCGATCTTCAATTTTTCTTATCGGCTAACCCGACTGATGTAGTCTTAATCACTGAAACTTGGACGACTGATGAAGATGCAGACGCACTCCTTTTCCTACCAAATTATAATATTTTTCGTACAAATCGGTGCTCCACTCGTGGTGGTGGTTGCATCATATGTATTACTAAGGATATCTCGGCCAAACATTATTCTTCTTCTACACTGGATGATATTGATGATTCGTTATGGATCGATATACCTTCACTGGTCGCCCTTTTCGGTTGTATTTACAACTCACCTCCTCCATCTTCACATAAACTCGATAAGATGAAAAATGCTTTTATTGAAGTTTCTCTGACCACTCATTAAAAAAAATTATAGCTAGTGATTTTAACATGCTTCATACATGCTGGAATTCCCTCCCCCCATCTATCTAGAAAATTCTCCTCTTTTTCCGAAGCAATCAGCTTACTAGGTTACACTCAAGCAGTAGATAAACCTGTAAGACAATCAATCCTTCTAGACATTATTTTCACATTGGGTCCTAATCCTAGTAATGTGCAAGTCATGACGCCCCTTCTTGGTTGTGATCATAAAATGGTTACGTGCCAACTTCATCTTTATGAAACTCGGACTTCCATCAGCACAGATAAGGATTGTCTTTATATTGATCGGATAAAGTTTTAGACTCTAATTAGAAACTCTGATTGGAATGTCTTCTTTATATCTCCAGATTTTAATCTTATCTCTTCCATATTTCATAAAAATTTCTCTAGATGTCTTGTAACTGCATCAACTCATCGAAAGACTAAACCTATTAAACTTGATAAAATAAAACTTCCTAAATAAAAGATAGCCCGTCTTTCTGCTTTTGTAAACCACACACCAGACTTTCATTCATTTTTACGTCTCAAGGAAATTCTTAGCTCTTTTACAACAATCAAATTACAATTCATCGAGAATAAAGAAATAATCGCCCTGAACAGTGCTTCGAAGACCAAGTCTTTGAACAGTCTAACGAGATCTCGATATAATCTAAGTAAACATGAAATATCTACACTTGTGTTCAACGATGATGATAGGGAATCATCAACATCAGACTCTTCAGCAATAAGTAAGCTTTTTCTGAACTATTTTAGTCATTCATTCAATACCAGCGTATACTCTGTACTCCCAAATCAAAATATTAATTCAATGTGTATGGATTCCATCTCCTTTAGTTTACAAGAAGTTAGCGCAATGTGTCAACGAAGCAAAGCTTCTTACAAGCCTGATATTGTGGGCTTTGTTCCAGCAATCTTGCAACTAAATACGGATGATATACCATTAATTTTATTAAACCTGTTTAATCTTTCTATTAAATCTGGTATTCCCCTCGAATGGAAACATTCTGTCATTGTACCTCGGCTTAAAACAGGGAATTCGCACATCGTCACTAATTATCGCCCAATTAATCACACACCTTTTCTCTCTAGGCTATTCGAAAAGTTGATCAAGAACGCATTAATAGCTTACTTGGGCCCAAACGCTTTCTCTCCATTCCAACATGGTTTTTTAAATCAAAAGTCCTGCATTACCTGTCAGCTGGAATATTTGGACCATATAACGGCCTTGTAACAACATTGTTTTACTATATATAACAATTGACCTTGATAACGCACTTTCCGTTGATTCGTGTTCCGTGATTGCTACCATGTACCTTCGTGTACCTTTTTGGCTACCGCTATAAATCTTCCAGTCAACCTGACTTTTCTCCAACGTTCTTGGGGATATTATTGTAGTAACCTGGTCTACTACAGCCTCCATAGATCATGGATTAGCTGTACTGACAGTTTTCTTAGACATAACCAAAGCATTTGATAAGGTTCCTCATTCTCTTCTTCGGAAATTATCATCACTTGGGATTTCCGGATCCCTATTTAATTGGTTCTGCTCATATCTTTCTGATCGCACCTTCTCCGTTTCCGTTAATGGCATATCCTCTGAAACACAACCTATACCAAGTGGAGTCATTCAGGGTAGCGTACTAGGTCCCATCCATTTTCTTATATATATTAATGATGTGCAGGATTTCGTAAAAAAATCAAAGCTTTTTATCTTTGCGGATGATATTAAACTTGTTTTAGCTTTTCCAGCCATAGAGGTATCACAGGCTATAGACTCTCTCAACGACGATCTTTCAACCCTTTCAAGTTGGGGCTCACAATGTGGTTTAGAATTCTCAGCTCTGAAGACGCAATTCATGGGTATACGCTGCTCAATACCCTCCGGTAGTATCATTCTCAACAATACACCACTCGCACCTTCTAACGAAATCAAAGACTTAGGATTTAGATATTCTTCATCTCTCAACTTCAACGAAAAAGATAGATTTCTCATAGCAAGAGCTAGACAGAATTTTGGTTTGATAAATCAAAAATTCCTCCTTCGTAAAAGTAGACTAAGTCTATATAGACTAAGACTATATAAAATGAAAGTATTACCGCTTCTTGACTACTGTAATATAGAATACTCTCACATCGCGGAGCGTGACTGTATTCTCTTAGAAAGCCTTCAACGTAGAATTAGCAAAATCATGTTAGGCTACTCTAATTCGTCATGCTATAAAGTAAGATGCAATATACTAGACATTGACTCGCTATGGTTACGCAGAATCCGCCTCAATCTTTTTTTTTTTGAATCATCACAGAGCACCAAGTTGAGCTTAGATCCACCATTCGCTTCAGAGATTGCAATCGTTCTGTACGACGTAACCGAATGAGGCTATTACATATTCCCCTTACTCGCACTAAAGTTCGACAAAACTTCTTTTTTAATTAGGTATGCGCATCTTTGGAATTCTCTTCTACTCCATTTTCGCATGTGTACATCTACAAGGTAAATTTAAAACACTCGTAGATTCTCTTACTGCTTCATCGCTATGCTAAATTCTCAAAATAAACACTTCTATAGACAGTATACTTTGTCACGGTATTCCTGGTTATTGAGCCAATTGTAAGTATTTTTTACATTAGCACACGTATAGAACTGTTCACAATGTCTGAAATACATGGTATTATTAAGTGTCAGGTTACTTAGGGTCTATGTATGTTACATCTATTTCTATTCCCCCCTCATATCTGTCTAGGCCTGGGCAACCTGACAGTGTCTTAGTCCACGTGCATTCTCTGTCTATGCGGCGCTTTGCCTGGATCAGGCTTGTGCTTTCATACATACATCAAAACCTGGGACTAGTATTATATGTACCTTTACTTATTGTATCTCTTTAGGCTTTTCTTACCCCCTTTTTGTTTAAACATAGTTATCCTTATTGTTTCAATTCAGGTTTCTATCGTAAACAAATGCCTCTCTAAAAAAATTTCGAACCATCTAAAAAATCATTTTTCTGATTATCTATTTATAACGCTGCTGTAGTGTCAGGTTACATAGGGTCTATGCATGTCTCGTCATAGTTTGGGACTTGCATCACATTTGTCTATTTGTCACATTGCCCTGCATGACATTTTCTATACACCATTATGTATATATCTGTCTTTTATTTCATCTGATGCTTATAAATGTCACATTTTTATCCAAACTTGCAAAACAATAAAATCTACCAAAAAAATAAAGTAAAAAACCTGAAAATCATTATGTTTTTAATGTACATTCTTATTTTTTGAATGATGAACTATTTTACTTTGGTGGTCGTGGTGCCGTGTTTATGTACTTCGTGGTGGGTAGGTGCTTGGCCAGGTCTAACCTCGGGGGTGACCATATTTTTCTAGCATGGAAACTTCTACTTCTAATTCTGGTGTAAATGATGGAAGCAAGTGTGTTAAATGCGTTGAACACGTTAAAAACTCTGACTGCGCTCTGCAGTGTGATTTTTGTGACAAATGGGAACACGTCAAATGCTCATCGGTCAATCAATCAATTTACGATTCGCTGGTGCAATTTCCCAGTACGCAAATCGTATTCTACTGTTCTGCCTGTGAAGCTCGTCGTCGTCGTGAGAAACTTTCAAAATTACGGAATGTTTCGCTTCGATCAAAAACGATTATCGAATCTGCTCCTCAATCAGTCAAAAGGCTCCGTACTTCCGATTCCGAGGTCTCCATACCGTGTACCGTAAGTTTGCCCGCGTCCCCTTCAGGAAAGAAAAAGAAAAATCGGGTTGAAGTCGATCGTGACCAGTTGAATAATTCCAACGAAATTGAAGCACCATCGTGGGTCGAGATAATTACCAAGCAATCTCACAAAAGACGCAATTGCCCAGTGAACTGCAATGTTCCAATGCCCGTCGCCACGACATGTACGAGCATACGGAGTGATAATCAAAGGAAGTCTGCTGCTCCGTCCCTCACAGTGCGTGATAATAAGAACTATGCACCCCGATCACATTGTCTATTAGTTTTCAGAGTGCCAGAATCCAGCAAAGAGTCTCCATCTGATCGGCATGCGGATGATCTGCAGCAACTTCAGGTGATTCTCGACAAAGTTCTTCATAATAACGACCAGGGTGTGACGATTAAAGCTCTTATACGCCTCGGTAAAAGAAACCAGATATCGATAGACCACTGAAAATTGTCTTTTCAGGATCTGAAGACCCCGCTAGATTACTCTCAAACTCCCACAAATTGAGAGGCACTGCGTTTGTTCTTAAACCTGACCTGTCATTAGAAGATAGAACTAAATTACGAACATCAGTTGAAGAACTCAAGCTCAGGCTACACAATGGTGAAAGCAATCTGACGATCAGAAATTTTCGAGTGGTCAGCCGTCAGAGGATGATTCAGCAGCCACTGCAGCTCAAACCACGAAGCCCGTTGCAATGCTGACAAATGCCCGAAGCATCTTGAACAAGAAAGACGAGTTTGAGACCCTTATACTCCGACATTCTCCTGTACTCTTTGCGGTAAGTGAAACGTGGTTATCGAGTAACATTGAAGATCGAGAAGTTTTCATGCCCAATTACTCCATCCGGCGATGCGATCGTTTAACTGACAGACACGGTGGTGTCCTCATTTACATTTCTAATGAGTGGATGATATCGGAAACCGTACAACATCGAGGTACCGATAATTTATGGGAGATGTTGATCTGCACAATTAAAAACTTTGAATCCCAAGCGCTTACTGTTCTTGTCTTTTATCGTAGTCCAAGATGTGTGGATGGTGCTTGGATGAATTTGATTCGAAAATACACTTCAAAACCGAGGATATTCATCATGGGCGACTTTAATTTGCCTGACATCGACTGGTCAATGTTATGCTGTAAGCCAGAGGCCTCCAGGCTCTCGTTATCGTTTCTCGACTTTGTAGTACAAGAAAAATTAATTCAGCATGTTTCCGATACGACCCGTTATGGTATTTCATCATCCTCGTGCCTGGACCTGATTTTCACACGGCACGAGCACTGCATATCTAACATCGAACATCTGCAGCCTCTCGATTCCAGTGACCACGCGGTAATCCTAGCATACACATGCCTTCCCAATCAAAAAACGTTCAGGAATCAGCGCATCCCTAACCCGTGGAAGACTGACTTCAATGTTCTTATAACCGCCGCTAGCCAGCAGTCGTGGGATGTAGAGAATTTGAATCTTCACCTAGCCTGCAGAAAGTTCTACGACAACCTACGGGAATTGTATGCAGCTCATGTTCCGATGAAGAAACACCCTAGCAGCTATCGTGGTCCTCCATGGTTTGATAAATGTCTACAAAGAATGATGCGTCATAGAAAGAGGTTGTGGTGTATCTTCAAATTGGAACCCACTGCGGTTAATTATGGTGCCTACAAATCAATTCGTAATGCTGTAACGAAAGTTAAAAAAGACAAGCGTCGAACCTTTGAGAGATCATTAATCGAAAATTCTTCGTCTCAACCCAAAAGACTGTACGCTTATGTAAACAAACGTTTGAGAAGGAAAGACGACATTTCATTCTTATCGGACGACAACGGCCACATCCTCACAACAGATTCATCAAGAGCCGAAACTATGGCTGAATTCTTCGAATCATGCTTCTCTGGAGAGCAGCCCGACCTCCCGCATATCAACGCAGCCGACAATGCTATGCTTGACACTGTCACATTTAATCCCGATGCTGTGTACGGACTACTCAGAGAACTCGATCCAACCAAGTCTCCTGGATGGGATGGAATCCACCCAGTTATACTGAAACATCTGGCTCCAATAATTGCTCGGCCCCTGGCTTGTGTCTACCAAAAGTCATTTTCGGAGGGCGAACTACCTATCGAATGGAAATATGGTGTCGTTAAGCCGTTTCATAAACAGGGTGACAAGCACAAGCCTAGTAACTACAGACCAATATGCCTTACTTCTGTTCTGTTGAAGATCATGGAGAAGCTGGTGAAACGCTGCATTGAAAATTATATTTACAACCGCGACGTACTTTCTCCTACACAGCATGGATTTATCAAAGGTAGGTCTTGCTTAACCAACCTCTTAATCACAAGAGAGGCTTGGGCTGATGCAATAGACAATAAGATATCTGTCGATGTGATATTCTTCGACTTTTCGAAAGCTTTTGATAGGGTCAATCACCGGAAGCTGCTGCATCGATTGAGAGCATATGGGCTTGGAGGCTCGCTTTTGAAATGGCTTCATAGTTTTATCGCAGATCGGCAATGGGCTGTGCAAATCAACGTGTCACTTTCTCGATGGAGGCCTGTCAGCAGTGGTGTACCACAAGGGTCGGTTTTAGGCCCTTTCTTATTCATTCTTTATATGAATGACATAACACGTAGTCTGCAATCAACTTGCTTGATGTTTGCAGACGATCTGAAAATATGGCGCGCAGTTGCTTCATCAACTGACCGTGAAATACTGCAAAAGGATATAGACGCCATCAGTAAATGGGCATCAGTCAACGATCTTCCGCTGAATGCTACCAAAACGAAACATTTGACGGTAGGCGTTCTGTACCCCTTTGATTATTACATCGATGACATGAAGATTGAGAGCTGTACGGAGACCAGAGATCTAGGCACGATTGTGACTTCCAGCTTGAAGACCGCAGCAAACACTGCTCAAGCACGATCAAAGGCCTTGCGATGCTTGTGGGCCCTACGAAGAACGTTTGCTGATTGGTCTATTCCTATGACAAAAATACTTTTTGGCACTTACGTTCGACCACTCCTAGAATACGGTGTTGTAGCGGCGTTTCCCTGCACCGCAGCCGAAAAGCGACTTCTAGAAAAAGTTCAACGACTTGCGACGAGATTCTGCACCAGTATCTGCAAGCTACCATACGCAGAGCGATGTCTGAAATTGAATATTTTCTCACTAGCATACCGCAGGGTTCGTGGTGACATGATACTCCTCTATCGGATTGTTTGCCGGAACGAGCTTCCTGGCCTCAGATCGCTTTTTGTAGTTATCTCTGACCATCGAACAAAGGGCCACAAATTCCGGTTGCTCGTCCACCGGACGAATCGTCTGTCGCACTGGTACAGATTTTCACAACGTGTTGTCGGCACTTGGAACTCACTTCCGGCCAAGGTTGTTGAAGCGCCAAGTCTATCTCTGTTCAAGAACAGCACCGATCAATTTCTCTGGTTCGCCAAAGACGACTGCTTTGAGAAACGAATCCACCTCCCAGGATACCCGAGGCGTTGGTAGTTATGCCGGTTCAAGAAAGAGCTGAAATTGAACTTTTGTACTCCTTCTGCTCTAAATATAATTGTATTGTGTTGTTTACTTGATGACCTCTCACAATAAGGTGAAAGAGAATTCTTTCTTCTATTCCGTGTTCGCTGAGAACCATTACTGAAACTGGCTCGAAATCTATCCGCCCGTGATTTGTTCCATTTGCGATTTACTCTCCTGCAGATAACGAAAGCCGGCTGGTGAACACAATTTGGTTCGATTCGTCGGCAATTCTTCAAGAGTATTGGAGTACACAGCGTACCCTACTCCCTTGCTATTAACCACACCCTCTAATCCCCCAGAATTTCTCAGATTTTCTTTTCCTGATGGATTTATGTTGTCTTTTCCATCTCCTCAACCAATCTTTCCGTAAAAAACATGAATTGATGCATATATAATTTATTTATCAATTCCTAATGACAATTTATTACAATTCACTCCACTTTTTCCACAATTACCTTCCATTTATGTTCTCCATGTTTTCCCATTCTTGCAATTCATAAATTCTGGAAAAAATTAAACGAGACCTTTTTGTTATTAGACATTAAGATTTTTCTTTCTTACTTACTGTATATGCGTTCCCATTATTGAACGGAAAAAAATGTTTAAAAATCTCGCCCACTTCGGTCATTTACACCGTTATATTTTCTTTTGCTGTTCCAATTTTGATAAA
>JACCGJ010005917.1:0-23793 GCA_013407085.1 Atriophallophorus winterbourni
TTGTAAACTCGGTGAGGTTCATCTAACCCTTGGACTATTTCAACACACACTCAAACATCACTACGAGTTCCCCACTATCGAATAGCAACTCTTGTGAGTAACAACTGACAAGATGGACTAAGGCTCGAAGAATTTGTCAGCATAAATTACGATGATCGTGGAGGTGCGAGTTGCATTGGTGATGAGTACTTTCGCATGATATGTTGAACACCATACTTCGGCACAACACAAAAAGAGGGAGCGCCGAAAAGAACGACGGTGACGAAAGGATTGTGTTGCTCACATCACCATCCCTTACACACCACAACCGGTTTCCGAGTGTTTGCCGTCATCAGGTGGAGAGAGTAAGATCAGGTTCAGTGAGCCTTGAAACAGTGGATAAATGGTAAACAAGGTTATACTTGAATGCCACTGTTGCATAGGGTTCGTACAACGAACCACGATGTCCAAACACAGAAACACCAAGGGATGTCTTGGTCAAAGTGCTCATGGATGACCAAAGTTATGTGTTGCTCACATCCCCCGAAATTACACTCCACTACCGGTTTCTGTCTGTTTGCCGTCATCAGGTGGAGAGAGTAAGATCAGGTTCAGTGAGCCTTGAAACAGTGGTAAAGTGTTTCAAATTTATCTCGCTGATATCATATGAAACTTTTCTGCGAATATCTTTTGTAATTTATACATTTAAATCGTTTTTCTGTTAATATTAATCTTACACTGAAATTTACAACAATCACGAATGAAGCTTTACTTCTTCTGCTCACCATGCAACTGCTCGACATCGCATCCTGATCAGTTACTCATTACCGGCTCGACATTGTGTCAATACAAACTCGGACGATTGGTTTCAAAGTTCAGTAGTAACGGCAAAAACACACACATCTCACCTGGTGATACGCCCGAATTCCGCCGGCCAGGAGACTGAGGATGATTTCCGAGTACGAAGCCTTCGTCACTTGACTGACTCGGTTCAATTTGACCAAGGACAACACCGTGGACTTGTGAATTCTTGACCTTCCGACCCGAGGAATCTCATTCATTGTCTTCCCATGAGGTTTGGTCACTATTCCCATGTCAGCTTGCGTGAAGAAATATTTATGCAAAATAATCGCGGGCCCGGTCACAATGGCTCGTACGAGATCACAACAGCTTGCTACCGTTGCCATGGAGCTGGACCAGAACGCATACCACCATTGAGCCGCCTCGGATTCTTCGAGGTCGTCGTCCTCCGAGCTGGTTGATTGTCGCTGCTTGCGAAACGAGCTCCGTGGCGAAGCTGGTTGCACTTCGGGGGACATGGGAACTGTTCCATCATGTTGGAATGAAGATGTCTTGGGGGAACTGGTGCCGCTTTCACTCTTCGAGTTGACTGAAGCTGTTTAAGGATTGTACGGATGAAGTGTAAGGTATGGGGATGTGAGCGCTTGGCCAGGAATCACTTTGTGATTCTGTATTCGAACATCGTGGTTCTTTGTAAGAACCCTATATAACAATGATATACAAGTTTAACTTTGCTTACCGCTTTTCCACTGTTTCAAGGCTGATTGAACCTGATCTTACTGTCTCCACCTGATGATGGCAAACAGTCAGAAACCGGTTGTGGTTTTCTACTGCTTGGGGACGTGAGCAACACATTACCAAGGTCGTTGTTGTCTGGAAATCCTCACTGTACCCATACTGAGAAAATTTATTTCGAGCGGCAAAAATCAAGCAAAATTCCATAATTTCATGGAAGGTTTCCATGAAATACGTAACCTCCGATTTCCTTGGTATTATCAAATTCCGTGAAGACCAAAATATCGTTTGTATTCGATTTCCAGTCATTTGAAGTCAGTGGCTGTTTTTTATTGCAATAGAATCAAGAAAGCAGGTCGTGATGGATGACCGCAAATACGTTGAGCGTTTGACCAGGAATCTATGTTCAGTTGTCTTCGTGTCTAGTATGAATTAAAACATACACTCTCTCTCATGGGAACGTATCAACCAAAACGACTTATGACGAGAAATGAATTGTTGCTCAACCATCTAATCTTTTTCCGGTTTCTCATTGGAAGTTAGTCATCGTCAATGTGGAAAAGAAGAGCATTCCGACAATGACCCAATGACGTTTCTCAAAAACCGAGTTCATACGACAATCGGTTGGAATGTGTTTTGGACCGATCGTATATTCATAATGCAATGAAATTTGAGTGCAATCGGTTAGAGCAGTTTTTTGTGTAACGTTTCACTTCTGACACAGAGGCTTCGTCACACCAAGGGTGATAGTCAGCACAGGAAACATGATTAAATAGTAGTCAACCCACCACCACTTATTTGACCTTACCGCTAAACAGCCTATAATATACCTACAGTGTTTCACGTCTCGTGTGAATTACCAGGATCAGTGGTCGATATTTTACGAGTGTGTATCTACATCAATCTAATACAACTGAACACGGTCAAGGTCAGTTGACACAGCGGCCCACATGCGTAAAAATACATAACTAACGGAGCTAAGGCTATTTTTGGAAGATAAACAAAGATCTAATTAACTAGTAGGTATAGTTGAATAAAAACTATTTACTTTCACATCAGTGCTGAGCGCTGTGAAGATTTGTTGTGAAGATTTCTGCTCCATCCACCTTATTGATCACAAGTCGACCTGCCTTGACCATTTCGACCGCCTCCGCATGTAGGCGTTCGCTATACGGTTTAATACCACGTCTCAGTATTTCCACATTGTCTAGATCGACGTTGTGGCCGGTATCTAAAACGTGATTCGCCAAGGCGGAATCACGAATAAGGGATTGATATTCCCTCGCATCCCGGGGCTGTCTACGGACACGCTTTCGGTATTCTTCGAATGTAGTATGAAGTTCCCTTGAAGCCCACCGTATGTAAACACCCGAACAGTCCTTACAATTGATTCTGTAGATGCTGTTCGTGACGCTAAATAAAGGTGTTTTATCTTTGAGGTGCCTCAGAACCGAACGGATAGTTTTCCCTTTCTTATAAGTTACGCGTATAGTCCGCCTGGTTCAAGATTCTACGTATCGCTTCAGATGTGCATTTTACATACGGTATACAAACTGTATCCCGCCAATTTTTCTCCGATTTTTCGGACGGGTATTTTACCTTCATCAATTGGCGGTTTTACAAAACGTTTTGGATAAATGTGGTCTATGAGCCTTTGGCTTGCTTCACGGTGCGCCTGTTTTCGGTCTCTTTCGTCGCTGCATAGATGTTCTATTTTATGGAAAATGAAACAAGCTATGGAACTGAAGACCTGTCTTGGATGAGCGGACGTGTATCGTAGTAAAGCCTCTGCATCGATAGGTTTCCGATAGACAGAAGCATGAGTTCATACGAATTTTATTCCATAAATGAACACAGACAGCAGCATCACCACCATATGCCTCGAATAAGTGATACAAATAATACTCACATTTCATTTTGCTCGATGGATCCACAGAATCAGCTGCTAAAGTAGTCAGCTGGGATTTATCCCTGTGGGCGGCAGGTCCTCTCCACTTCTGTCGATTGAGTCCTTCGTTGAATGAGGTGTGAGAAATTTGCGTATCTGTCAGACAATTTGTGATCAGTCGGACCAACGTTTGCCCATCATCAGACAACGCCGCGTGTAGACGGAACACCAGCAGGGACCCGATGCCGGCGGACCCCGAACGTTGACCGAGAAACGCGGGGGAGAGTGTTCGCAATGAGGTTTGCCTGGATACGGTGGATTTGGTGGTCTCGTTTGCGCAATCGTCCGATTCCGCGGCGCTGTCTTGGTCTGAATTCTCCGCGTCATCAACCTGGAATGGTGTGGAGAGCGGAATACTTCATTGTATATGTCTGTTTGCCTGAAATCGCTCATTTTTACGGTACACAAGCACAACGTATCAAAGAGATAAATCTTTTCTCAATTGTTCAATGAGTACATCCTTTTGACGCAGATATTTTGAGGAGAAATGAATGAAAGAACGCTGATAGAGTGAGGTTTGAGTTGACAATGTAATATATTTTGATAGAGTTGTAGAACAAGGTTGAGCTTCAGCTAGTTCGGTGTGGAGTGGGTTAGAATTATTGGCGAGAATATTATTAATAAGTCGATCGTGTGACATAAAGTAATTCAAAGAAAATGTTTTACAGTAACCATAGTTTAAAAAATATAGGGAATGCGTAATAACTATAGAGATGTTTTGCTAATATGGAAAGTCAGTTAATGTATTAGGATGCGAGGTTGGATTTTGTCAACATATAATTGTCAAGTTCTGCCTTGAGCATGTTCAGGCTTGATGCACAAATGATATGTGGGGGCAGAGAGTTTCAGATAAAACAAACTCGAACAGCAAAGAAGAACATTCGACAATTTGATCTAGAATGTGTAATAATTGATTTGTAGCCATGGGATCTGCTACCACGTGCTTCTTGCTTGATTATAATTTCCGAGATGCGTTCGTAAAAAATGAACTTATGTGAGAAGTATTTTTAATACAAAGTTTCATTTTCAAAAGAAAAATGGCAGAAGAGCAGTATAAAAAAGTAAGATACAATATAAGGTGGAGTGAGAGATCAGTGTAAGTCGAGATACGTAAAATGTGAACTTGCGTATAGAAATAATATAATGGGTCCAGGTTGAGTTATCGGTATGGAGATTTGATACTAGATCGCTGAAGATTGCAACACAAGTTGTACACATTATCGAGATTTAAAAATAAGCATCACTTTTCAGTCTGAATGTGTTGGGGGTGGCTGCGAAAAAGCAGATAAGTGTGTTGAAAAGAAGAATATATAGAGAGAGATAACGCACTTTGAAGTACCCCTTTCACTGTTAGGAGGAAGGATGACGGTTAACGTCAAAGAATTAAGATTTATCCATAAAAAGACCACACATTCAGTGAGAATACTGTATGGTATAGACTGCATTTCCCGTATTTCTTAAGGTTGCACACAATCTACAGAGCCAGGAGCAATTGTGTAGTCAAGGAAGCATACATTGACAAATAATGTCCCTTGTCGTGCACAGTTGTAGATATATCAGAGATGTCTCTTCATATTGAACGAAGTGGTCTTGACTGAGAGAGTATTTTCACGTAAAAAAAATTGCAGTGGTTTCAGCAGGACAACAAATAAGTGAGATTTAAGAAAATATTGATTAATTTACAAAAATGCATACTTTAATGCATTACACACACCACGACCGGTTTCTTGTTATGTGCAGTCACTAGGCAGGGGTAGTACCATCAGGATCCATATACATTCAAACAGTGGAGAAATGTTAAACAAGATCACTGCTGAACTAGTTTGGCACAATCAACCCGTTCAATCCCATACATCCAGCAATGGCTTTTAAGTTCAAAATCATGTTTACCGTTGATTCAGGGACTTTCCCAGAAAACATCCTTCTGTCAATATCCCACGTGCATTATCTTTCAAGATTCATAGTCTGCTGATTAAGTTCATTTTTCACTTTTGGACCCAGTAGATCTCGTGTAAACCAAGTTTTGATAACGTGAATCAACCGCCGAAGACAGTATAAGGCTATCCGATGTAGGGTCTGTAATTATCTGATAAACACTGTGCATCGCACCAGTGGACTCGAATCCTGGAACACTCATTCGACGATTTTTCGGTCGAATGGGTCAAATTCGGTACACAAAATTTAAAGGTTTATGATAGGATAAATTAGACAGATCACTTCCGCATGCCGGAGTATCGGATTCGGCACACGTTCTGCTCTCGTTTGACACGCGTTTGAGACGGCTGAGCCATGCGGCGCGCCAGTTGTCAACAAACTTCGGAAGTGAGTTGACGCTTGTAAAATAATTCAGGGTTAACAAACCGACAATCTCACAATTGCTATTGATTAACTATGTGTCAATTTGTACGAAACAAAATTCACGGTGCCAATGTGTCGCGGTGGTTAATTTCCCAAGTGTTTTCGACCGGTTGTGGTGTGGAATTAGGGTTTAGCACACACTGTTCGCGAAATTCTCTACCAAAATTGGATTCAAACCGCAAACCTCTAACTCTTCAATCATCACCAGACCATAACGGCCAGCAACCCGTGCGATCATCAAACGGGAATTTTCTCTTAGCGAACAGACGTCTCATGTCTGGTGACATTAAAATGCAACATTTCGTTTGACATCTCACGGGGAGAAACTAGTCGGATTTCCCATTTGCCATGCTATATCGATGTGATGTACAGGCTCGAGAATGGCATGTTGCCCCGCATTCCAGTTCGATTTTTTGCCGTTGAAATGAACGAAATGGTCAGATCTCGCTTGCTCATGGGAAATGCAGGAGCACGGTTTGGAATTAAACAACAAGATTTGTGAGTTCTTATCAATCTCGTGGAGCAAGTCATATTTGGTGAACTTGTGGTTATAATTCCGGGTTTTCGAAGCTTGAGTTTTGAAGCCAGGGTTGCAATAAGACTACCACGACTAATCTGTTTGATCACATGTGCCCACCAACACATGTGGATGGGGTTGAACCTCTGGGTTTGAAACCAAAAATCCATATTTGCTTGCTCGTAGACGTGTGTGCTTGGGAGATGGAAATGCATGCAGATGAAGGATTTTGTTCAAAACTATGGGTTTAACCATATCTCTATATGTGCTGGCACATTTTAGTTAGGTTAGTCGTCCTAGACTAATCCACCTTATAAACCATTTATCTAGTGTTACAAGGCTCTTGAACATATCGTGGATGGATAGAGTGACTAACGCTGAAGTGCTTTCAAAAGCTGGTCTACAGAGCATGTTCACCATATTACGACAGCGCCGCCTGTGGTGGCTTGGTCATGTCTACAGAATGGAAAATGGTCGTATACCGAAAGATCTACTCTATGATGAGTTGCAATTAGGAAGTCGACCGTTGGGTAGACCGCTCTTGTGGTACAAAGATGTTTGCAAAAGAGATATGAAAGCTCTTGGCATTGATCCGGTCAGTTGGAAAGAACTAGCTCTTGACATCGGAGGCATTGTGTAAAGCGTCGTCTGCAAGCTGGGGAGGAGCAGATACAGATCTTGGCTGCTGAACGTAGATCACGCCGCCGGCGTGTACCTGACGCCATAAAACAGAGTTCTGACTATCGTTGCAAGCGCTGCGGGAGAGATTGTTCCTCCCTAATTGGACTGTTTAGTCATTCAAAAGCTGTAGAACATGAAACCATCATGCGCTTGTGATGTACATCCATAGTCGACATCAAACGAAGGAGGTCAACAACAAGGCATATGGGTCCTAATCGAATTCTCCTAACTTGATGAATGCAAACACTACAAAACCGGTCATTGGTTGTGTGACACAACTTCAGCAAATAAGAATATCGGGTTTTATTGGAGGAACTGAAAATAGGTGAAAGGCGAAAGCATACTCCGAAATCAGTGTTAACCACGCTTTGTAAGATAACACGGAGTAACAACAGGCCACACAACGTTAAAGCCGATAACTCGATTGTACGACAATTGTGCGAAATTCATTTATCAGCAAAAACCGTTGGTCCAAACAATTTCCAATTTTATCAGCTTGTTCTTGGTGTTCGTTGAGCATGCAAAATTCGTGTTCTATGTTTCCTCAGGAATCTCGATGAGATCATTATTGAAGGTTACTTTTCTTCGGTGATCTTAAGATTTCTAATGGTTTCTCTCTGCCCGTTTAGCTTTACTCCCGGGAGGTCATACCCAGTATTCTTTTGTTGCCGCCAGACCGGCCGGTCAATCTTGGGTCACTACGGTAGTTTTCATGCATATCCAACACAAAAGGCCACAGGTGCTGCCATTCAGAATCCGAGTATCCTGGTTCCAAGACTCCAGAGATGTAAAAGTTCAAAAACACCGTCCTCTATTACAAGATATTGTTCAATTTATCTGGTAAATTTTTCAGGTTGTACAGCATTTTACATCAATTTAACTTGGTTTGAGCTACACATCACGGAGCAGACATTCTATTACAGTCGAATATGCAGTACAATGTTTCTCGAAAAGACTTCCTCATGAAGATGTACAAACACCCCATACAGGGACCCCAGTCATGTTCTACATAAACAGTAATTTAACCAATACCATGAGAAGTTCGCGACCAACGGAATTTCCCCCGGTTTTTCCACCCAACACCACTTTGCTAATCGTTAAAGAATCTCAAGGTCACTCAATTTTACCAAACCGAGTTATCTTGCGTATTTTGGTTTAATTTTTTCCCGCCGTGGAGGGAGGGAGCGGTTAAAATTTTGCTTTTGGGAAACAATCAAGCACCAAATTCCTGTTGCATTCCCACCGCGTGTGGTTAGAGGACCGGTGAAAGATGCGGCCGCTTAAAATACGCGCGCGCACATTTGTCATGGTCAATGAAGCTACAGCCGGCCTGTTTGTGCAATCGGCGTTCCAAAGTGCACACTGACCACCAGTATGTGTGTTCACACACACACACGCTCACACATGGCAGTAATGATTATTCCCGGACGCGATCCTACATTTCCCCTTTTCCCATCGCTGTTTGTCGGTCATCTGAGCGCACGTGCCGAAAACCGCGCTACAGGAAACCAAGTTGGTCATCATTGTTGGGGATTGAATTTGGCCGAAAACTGGGTTGATGGTGTTGCGTGCCTGTGGTGTTCGTGTGCCGGAATGCGAATTGCGCGGAAAGTTCAATTAACACAGCATGACATCTGGAGCAGTTGGGCGCAGTTTGACGGGTGCAGATTACACCAAGCGCGATTCCAACCTCGCTTTATGATGGAGCGCATTCAAGTGAAACATTGGAAAAAAGATAGGTGATTGTCTACTTAAAATTATCAGATTTGGTCATACTTTAAATACCTCCCCAAATGACACACAAGTCAAAAAGTATTCGGCAAATTGACTTGAATTATGAATGACCTTTGCAAACATGGACAATTTCACTAGCAAAGGAATGAATGATGGCGATACACGCATAATAAGCACACAGTTCACTAGGCCAGTTAGATTACTAGCGGCCACTGATTTTGATAAGGATGATGGTTATCGGATGCTTTCTTATCAAAATTGTTTGTGGTCATAGTTTTGAGGGGTGCAGTGTATCAAAATTGAGCCCTAATGACAAGCTTTCGGGTGATACATAAGACGCGACCATGTGGCACAACGCAAGGGTACAAAGCTCCAGAATGTCCGATGATGACAATCGCGATTCCTTAATCATCAGTGTTTCTGAAGGATTGCATTGAAACGGTTTAAGCGATGGCATCCACGAAAGCATAAGGAGATAGAAGGCAAAGTTAGCCGCTATCGAACGATATCCAACGTGTGACGATAAGCCAAAGAAACCCAACGTTGTGATGGCTTGAATTGAACCCTTGAAATCGATCGACAACTCAGATCAAAGTGACAACCGGTACAAATATGTAGCTATTGGCAAAGGATTGCAGCAGTGCCATATCGGACAGAACGTTGGACTCCCAGTCGGGTGGCAAATATTTCGGGCAATATCATCATCAGCGCAACCATCTTCATCATCATCCGCATCATCATCATCATCATCATCATCATCATCATCATCATCATCATCATCATCATCATCATCATCATCATCATCATCATCATCATCATCATCATCATCATCATCATCATCATCATCATCATCATCATCATCATCATCATCATCATCCTCATCATCATCATCATCATCATCATCATCATCATCATCATCATCATCATCATCATCATCATCATCATCATCATCATCATCATCATCATCATCATCATCATCATCATCATCATCATCATCATCATCATCATCATCATCATCATCATCATCATCATCATCATCATCATCATCATCATCATCATCATCATCATCATCATCATCATCATCATCATCATCATGTCATCATCATCATCGTCATCATCATCATCGTCATCATCATCATCATCATAATCATCCCCATCATCATCATCATCATCATCAAAGACAGTATTAAAACGGTAGCCTTTACCAAATAATCAACTCTCATGCAATATGATTTTCCAGATCTCCGCCGTTTAGAAGAAAAAGTTGGGAAATTTTCGTGACAGCCTATGACCCATTAGAAAAGAATATTTGTAGCTCAGAATGTGGATGTTGTTCCAATGGTGTTCACCGAGCTGACATTGTTTGCTTAGGATGTTTCGTCATCAAGCTAGATGACATCATCAGCTAAACGTCCTTTGAAGTGATTTGCGATTGTGATTAGTGCTCTTTTTATACGGTGTTAGTTTGCCCATTCTTTGTGTTTGTCACGCTGTTTGTTATTAACCGACTTCTTATTGGTCCTTACGTGGCAGCCAATAGGAGGTGTTGGTTTATCGATGATCCTGTCGTATGCCACGCCTCGGGGATTCCTAGTACACGTCAACCGCGACATTTGGCGATTATTTCGGAAATGTTCTCATCGAAGCTATGTTTACAACGAACGCCGTATGAAAAGCCCACGAATAACTTCCGCAAATCACTTCGATTTGATTTAGCTTGATGTCGAAACGTCGTAAGCAAACAACGCCAGCTCGGCGAACAAAGTTTAAACAACAGCCTATAATCCTATCCAATAAGTGGATTCATATAAGATGTACAATTCCGAGTTGCAGAAACCGAGATATGCATCGACCCGATATGCCTAGGGCCTAATAAGGGAGAGAAAACTGGTAAAATACATTTAATTACAAGGGTAGAGAGGTGTGCCTACATTACGGTTATTTGCCTAACCGGTGTCATCAACTGTGCCGAATGAGTATTTAAAATGCCAAGATTTATGTTTTTATATATAATGGTAAGCTCCATTCGTGCAATTGAAATCAGAATATAGAACGCCAAAAACACCATAGTGATCGGGGATCGACAAGAGTTACTTGTTAAAATCAAAGGCAATCACAACACTTACCTCTTGAAATTGCTCCAATAAGTACGCTTTCCACAAGGGCCGGTTCCACAACATTGGAACGTTGCTCAACGCATCAACAATTTGCTCCACGTTGACTCTGTGAACCGACGAGGGCTGCTCCCTTTGCGCCTTGAAGGCGAAGAACTTTGACTTTGAAAGTGGCACGATGGATGGTTCCACGAGGTCCGAAGGCAAGGTGACCACGTGTTCTTCGAGGCGAAATGCAGGACATTCACGCCACGCGTATCCAAGGCTGACACACGTCAAACATTGCGTTAGCCGCGATAGCGCGTCTGGAGGCGGTACCAACGAATGTGCGCGATGTCGAAAATCATGGTTTTCCGTTGTCGGTGATGGTGGTTTTGAGTTACGTGTCAACAGACGATTGGCAATCACCTCCCGGAGGTTTTCCAGACGAATACCCGGGGCGCCAAATCGCAAGCAAATCACAATGAAAGGCGAATCACTGGGTAAATATACGGGGGTAATAGAGTGCGACTCTAGCGCCTCCAAAGATGGAAGCCAACGCAGTTCCGCCGGTGTGAGCAAACGCAAACTGGTACTCCTTGGTATCTCTCCAGACCAACACTGACACAATTGATAATTCTCGGGATTTTGAATACGAAGACGTGAGATGATTGGAGCTAGCACACGGTTCGAATTGATGAGTATTTGTGTGTTTCCACATTGACAGCACAATACGCGGGAATATAAATTGACCAGAAGCACGTTTAGACGTCGGAGTACGAACACGAACGCGTACAAAGGAAGTACCAGGACACTAAATATCACGGTGATCGCTGTGGCCATGGTTAGGAAGACGAAACTTGTCGCACAGACAACAAACACGTTGCGTTCGCTTGGATGCTTGATTGACGGGAATCCGGGCGAACGTTTGCTGAACACGGTTGATACCGTCTGGTTGACGTCTTTGTTCCCAGCTATCAACGAACGAATTAACATCATGGTTAGTGATGGCAAGAAATAGCTCGGAACATAGAATTGGGTGAGGTCTACACGGATGAATATTCTGTCTAACGTATCAAAGTTAAATTCTCTGTGTAAGTTTTGAAGGTGAGGGTTGGTGGCGCAACACTCAACAGACGAGGTTTTGTAATGCTGAAGGAAACCTAGATTTAAACGTCAGAAATAATAGGAGACCAATGTATTGTGCTGCGCACATCCCAATCCCTTACACACCACTACAGGTTTCTGGATGTGTGCCGTCATCAGGTGGAGACAGTAAGATCAGGTTGAGTGAACCTTGAAACAGCGGAAAAGCGGTAAACAAAGTTAAACTTGTATGCCAAGCGCTCGAGGCGCGTATAAAAGACCAATGTATTGTGTTGCTCACATCCACATCCCTTACACACAACTACCGGTTGCTGGCTTGGCCAGGAATCACTTTCTGATTCGGTATTTCAACATCGTGGTTCTTTGTAAGAAACCTAGATAACAGTGGCATATAAGTGTAACTTTGTTTAATGGGAGACGACTTTAAAATTGTGTACGTTGACTAGCGAGTGATATTCAACCTGGATTCTAATGAGATGACTACAGAGCTAAGTTTTCCAAAATTTCGATTCGAACATGGTGAGGCATGTCTGAAGCTGAAAAAATGTGCCACGTGTGAGGAGTAAGAAATAAACAAGAAATGTTCGCAAAAGTACAGACATCATATTTTGCACGTGAGCTTGTTATTTCTTGTGGTATATTGATGAGTCAAGATAATCCGACGCGCAAGCAAAAGATTAAACAACATGTTCAGTATTGACCCCAGCTCAGGACATTCGAGGTAACAACATCTATCAAAATGTTGACCATCAACTCAGGGACACCCAGCTAACCTTCATCACTTCCCAATTTTTCTCTTCAATTATCATTTGCGACAGTTGACGAACTGTTAAATAGACTCTTTTAACGTTAATCACCGTCACCCACAAATCCTACATCACAAAAGAACACCAAATGACAAATAATCGAACACACGGCTAAATGATACAGCAGAATCTCATAATTACACAGTGTAACCTCAGTAGGCCTGTCTGGTTGTCACTTTGATCTGATGTTCAGTCGCTGTGTATCACTCAATTCCTTTCAAGTCGCTTGACCGATCATGACGAGTTGCATGCTGCTTAAAAGCTGCCGCTCTACTCCAGCTGCGGCTCTTTCAAGATGAGTTATCACTTGAACCACTCTGGAACCCGAGTTCTTGAGGGCTTGCGATTGCTGTTATCGGTCTTTTCAGGGTAGTGTTCTGCGTAGCATCCGAGAGACCTCTTTCGCCATCTAGATTATAACATGGTTTTCATTGAAGGACGAAGGAGTTCGATAGAAGTTCTTGCATTCACGTATATTACTTAAACATTTCTACGTCTTTTTACAGAGTCAATAACAATTTACTTCTTTTAAAACGGATACGTTAAGGAACATGTGAACCACTCCTATCGTGGTTGTGCCACTACCTGTCAGATCGCCGCGCTCGAGTTAAGGTAAACGTAGTGCAATCCCAAATGTTCAAAACCACCAGCGGAGTCCTACAAGGATTCGTGCTAGGCCCATTCCTCCTTCTAATATAGTTCTAAGTTAGTGATGAGTCTTCACAATGTTCCGTACATCGTAAGATTGCGACGTCTGGGCCTATGTGACTTTACCCAGAGGAGGATACGACGCAATATTATAGAATTATGTCTACCGAAGGACATCAACTAAAACACTTGCTTGATATGTGATGGGAAATTTACACGCGGATCTAACTTATCCCTTTACGTCCCAAGTTCCTGTATTGATTTTCGGAGCCATTTTTTCCCTACCACAACATGTGATGGCCTGGCGGTGTTTAAAGCGAAATTGGACTTACATATGTAAATGAACATCATTTTTGAGCCTTACATTTGATCGTCTCTATCCCTTTTATACTATTATATTTTTCACATTTTTATTCATAGCGTAATCCTGTAGTGTTGTAAAGTATAAACTTTTTAACCATAAATCCTTGACACCCACAATCACGAACCAGTATTAATTCGGTCTTCGAAAGGACTGCACAAAAACGGTGCGTGCAAAATTATTCTGGGAAACATGATGGGATGGAGACAACGTCAGCCGCTAAGGTCGTCAAGGTCGGTCAAACACGGTGAGGACTTGAGGTGAACCCATGTGGCACGAAATCGACGGACAATTCAGACCAATTTGATGATCAGTACAGATGTGTGGAGGTAATATAATTTGTCTATATACGATAAATGCGTGATCACTTGTTATTTATCAAGCGCGAAATAAACGCGTGTTCTCTTGTGTTGTCGGATTCGTGGGTGAACAGGAGTAGTGTTGGACAGGCTTATGTCGGGGATGAATGTGGCGAACTTTGGATCTGTTAGGAGGGGCGTAGTCTGGTTGATATTCTATACAACGGAGAGGTGACTGGACGACAAACGCGGGTGGAAGGAATCGGAGCCAGTAGAGAAGGTGCTGATGAGTGGCAGAGATCAGCTGGCTCACTCAGTCGAGCATTTGATGATTTGCTATAAAATCCGTAGCAATTTAAGATTTTACTTTTTCATGGTTGTATGGCAGTTAAGCATTCGGTACGTGTTACCGGTGTAATGCTGCGTATGATTACGATGATTACAACTCGCTAGCGGTGAACGTCAAAAAAGCCCTGTGACGACAATCGTCAACCCGAGAAAATTCAGGTTGCCAAAATCTGCCTGAAAACCTGTCTGAGAATTGAAGGAGCTTCATAACACTCAGTTAGCGAAATGCAATTGTTCAAGCTTGGTTGAACAAGTCCAACATGATAGGTGAGGATTCGAAAATATCATTTTACGTGCCGAGAGTAACTGATGCTCACTTAACCCGGAGTTATACTACACAAAGTTTCCGGGCAGAGACAGCAAAATAAGTTCAATGGAGACATTGTTTGCCTCCTTCGGTCGATGTTTACCATGGATGTACATCACGTGAAGCTTTCTTGTTGTGTGGTATTCCAAAATCACTAAACAGTCAAATTCGGGAGGAACAATCTCACAGAGATGGGCAGCACTCCCGCAATCGAAGAAAGTGGTACGTTGTTGGCTGTTATAGTATCTTCTAACAACGAACCATAGTCAGTAAACGAAATAATAAAGTCATTTCAAGCAAAGCGTTAAGGGACAGATGTTTTACATGCAACCTTCGACGAATAGAGTTTTGTCTCGACTAACACACACAAAAATTCAAGTTCAATGTTGAAATACTGTTAATCACAGCACTTACAGAAACTTTGACTCTGGCACATTTCGATTAATAGAAGGGACGACCCATCTTTAAAAACGAGGCACTGAAACTACGTAACTCATTATGTTTATCAGATTACGCTAGCATTAGTGAATACAGACTTGGATGTCTTTGCATATTGGTCATATTCATGATTTGTTCTTCCTGCCTTTTATTAATCACCTCTACTTTGAAAGTGTACGTTTTCGTTGAATGACGGTCACCTGCTGTCTGACTGATCTTACTTAGACTGGTTTTTACCGATGCTCGGCTTATTTAATTATAATTTTGGAAGTGATCTGTGTGCCAAATGTTCGGGTCGCGATTTCAACCATTCACGTACATCACAGAGACTTGTTAAGCCTCACACATTTCCATTTCGGATGAGGCAAACTTGATACACACGAGGATATATATTACAAACTCACATGTGAGCGACAAATGTGACTCAGGCTTCGTGTCCTCCAGCGAATAACTTTGCCCGTAGCGGAACGCACTGCGACGGGCAGCGGCTGATGCGCTTCCCCATGGACCTCGATTGCTTGCCTTGCTGGCTCGAGTTGATGCGGCGGTGACAGACTGCGAACGCGCAAGTCTCGCTTTCATCGGGATCAACTGTGGACTTGGGGGAGGTGGCGGTAGTGGAGGGGGTTGAGGAGGCGATCCCATTCGTGCTAATCTCGGCGACAGCGCGTTCAAACCAACTGGCCTCGAGGTTGTGGACAACCATTTAGTTTGAACAGGAAAAGCGACCGCTGTCTTTGGGATTATGGGATGATGTTCAGCTCTGCGTCCGTCCGCCCCCGAGGGAGCGTGTCTACTACCCTCGGGGGGTTGTCGAGACATGGTGGCGCCCGTTGGGATTCTTTTTAGAGCGAAAGTTCCAGGCCACTTGAAGGATTTGGCATCGGGATGAGACATAAAGTAGTTACTTCAACCAATCCTTTAGAATGGGAGAATACATTTATGGGGATGCGGTGGGCGAAATTCGAATAAAAAGATCACAGCGAAAATATAATGTAAGAGAAAATGTTGGTTATACTATAATCGAGATTTCTAAGCGTGCATATGCCGCTGATTGGCGCTGATCGTTGCTTCGAGCGCTGCATGAGAGATTGTTCCCCCCGAATCGGAGTGTTCAGTCACTTGAAGCGCTGTAGAGCATGAACTCGCCATGTAATCCGTGGTTGACATCAACCGAAGGAGGTTAACAAAAATCAATAGAATCGTGGTGCTTTTTGTGCATGCTTCAAGAGTAAACCTTGAATGTGGTTTATTTTTTCATGACACAAATTCTAACGACAAAATACTCTAGAAAAAAAGACCCGCACTGAGTAGATGTTTCAATGGGCGCGCTAGAGAAAGTACGCATTCCGAGAATCAGTATTTGACTAATTGGCATAACACTACCTTAAACATATAAGTGATACTTTTCCAGTTAAACTAATGGAAAAGGGTATGCATACGAAGTCTAAACACTTATTCGTCATCTTCGTTGCTGTTGGCCTCCTTTGGTTGATGTCGACCATGGATGTAAATCACAATTGTTTCATGTTCTACAGCTTTGTGAATGACTAAAGAGTCCGATTCAGGAGGAACATTTTCTCCCGCAGCGCTTGCACCGATGGTCAGAACTCGGTTGTAAGGCGTCAGTTGCAAGCCGGTGGCGTGATCTGCGTTCAGCTTCCAAGAGCTGTATCTCCTCCTCCCAGCTTGCAGATGACGCTTTAGACAATGCCTCCAATGTGAGCGGTCAAGAGCAAGTTCTTCACAAATCGCGGTATCAATGTCAGGAGCTTTCATATCTCTTTTGCAAACGTCTTTGTACCGCAAGTGCGGTCTGCCCAATGGTCGACTTCCTAATTGCAACTCACCCTAGAGTAGATCTTTCGGAATACGACCATTTTCCATTCTGTAAACATGACCAAGCCAGCGCATGCGGCGCTGTCGCAATAGAGTAAACATGCTCTGTGGACCAGCTTTTGAAAGCACTTCAGCATAAGTCACTCTGTTCACCCACAATATGTTCAAGATACGACGGATACTTCGTAGATGGAAAGCTTTCAGCTCCTGTTCGTGCCTCGCGTGGGTGGTCCAGGTTTCACTACGGTAGAGTAAAGCATTTAGTATGCACGCGCTGTATGCAACCATCTTTGTCATCTTCGTAAGGTTGCATTTAATGGTCATCTCACCGCTTGAACTCTCTATCATTTTCTGAAGTATCACCACATAGCTGTGAAACCATAGCGTTCACTTTTGATCCATTATTTCAAGTCTGGGCGCAAGTGTGCATGCAGTATGCTAACAAATTTGTTCAAACTTGGCACAAGAGTAATAGATGCCTATTTCATTTATACGGCTTATGGAGGTTGACATGATATGACATTTTAATAGAAATGGAGGTTTATTTTAAGACCATTAAGCAGATTTCTGTTCATATAAACTTGCGGGCTTTCTCGTTTATCGCATTGCACAATCTCAAATTCTCCATCTGAGGCAAGCTAGTTTTAGTTTCGTTGTAAACTTCGAATATAACAGACAGTGCACATTCACTCAACATCCGCATTCTCTTGCATTCATAACGGAGGTTCGCATCACACTTTCCCTAGCTGAACGTACAGCCAGCAACTCACCACGTGGTGAGAATGCATAGTTGTAAGAGAATTTCATCGCCGAAGCTCGAATTTGTTGTCAGTGGCTCCTGCAATCGAGTGACATACGATAACGAGTTAAAGCTAGTGGATCGAACAACCTTGAAACTAGCTCTGTTTCAATTACTCTAATTCGGCTGCAAAGTTTTTCACAAGGAAGCATACAGATTAAGCAAATTACTCTGTCACTGTACAAGATGTCTAGACTTCTCGTCCTAAAGTTAGGATGCTCAGAATTGATCGGTAGCTATCATGGAAAGACAGATAATGCGTCAATGAAATTAAACTTCTCTAATCAAAATGAAGCTAATTTTCATCATCATCATCATCATTATCAACATCATCATCATCCGCATCACCATATCATCATCATCATCATCATCATCATCATCATCATCATCACCACCACCACCATTATCATCATCATCATCATCATCATCATCATCATCAGCAGCAGCAGCACTACACCGGTAGCATTTACCGAGTGCTTAACTGACACAACCATGAAAACTGTCAACTCGGATGAGGTACCTATTCCTCACATGAAGCATGCATTGAATCAGGTTTCGTGAAAGAGTAGAGAGACAGTAGCACGACAGCTTTCTTTCGGATTTCACTGACATGTATTCTAACAAGCTTTTCTCGTCACTGTTCTTGACTTATGGTTGTTACTGGTTAAAGTTTCAGAAACTGTATCAGGTGGAAATATGGTGAATTACAATTACATCAATTTTAAATACGAAAATAATAGAGATAATCACGATATTGGTAAACGTACTTGTAGATTGATACACAATGATTTCCCATCATATTTGATCACGGACGATATGAGAAATAGAAAAATGGAAAGCAAAGCTGAAATGAAAGATTTACGATCTGTTTTAGCAAATGGCAATTTTTAATCAATTTTAAAATGTGATAATAATTTCAGGGGAAAAGAATTTGTGAAAATATGCTCAAAAATATTATTAGTTTTGCTGACACAAAGTAAACAAAAATCGGTGAAAATTGCAAGTCATCTTATTACGTATTTGAAGATTGAATACATGATAGCAATCTGCCACCCACAGACCGCTTTGCTCACCACAGTTTGGCTTGTAAATTTGACATAAATTATTATATTTCATCGAACATCCAATCGGGAGTGATGTGCTACTGTTTAAAAATGTTTCAAATAAATTAACCAATTTGAAACGAAAATTGATAAAATTATATGAGAAAAACTGAAAAGGTTTCACAAGGTTCAATCCGTTTTCGTCTTTTGTATCTATGGTAAATTCAGCCCTACATCATGATCGATATTCAGTATTTAAAGAACTTGACTTTGAGAAATCAACCGCTTGCACAGTGAATATTACCAATCAAAAAACCCTTCTTTTAAATGTTTACGCTGCCTCTGTTTGTTTAAAAAAGATAATCCATCAAGTATGGAATAGTTATTTCAATAGGGATCGGCACTGAGCATTTTGAACAAATGAAACAAATTTGACCCAATAATCCATGTAACACATAAACGATTAAAGAAAACCCTTTCACAAGATTCTTTCTGCTTACTTACAAACCTTGTGTCAGCGAGTGAACATGCAAAGTACTGCAGCGACATAACATTGCAGTTGGCGATCAGCAAACGTTTCACGTGCTAGCGATATCACAAGTCAGCGGCCAACAGAAAAACTTAAGAGCAGTCAATTACAATATATTCTTCAATTGGACGGTCAACTGCTAGGTTCTTTCACACTTTTCGTATCTATTTTGTAAAAGTCTGTGTACCGACGAATGCGGTCAAATCAAATGTGAACAACTTGATTTTAAATTTACAATAAATAGATACCGTGAAATATGACAATTTTTTATTTCAAAGGAATGGCCAATTCAGCCTAGGTGTTGCAATCGCAGTTGACTAAGAATGCTATGTAGAACATGCATTAGGAAGAAAAGATATATGGCTTTACTACGATGATCCCAGAAATGTTCACAACGCGACGGAAATTAAAAAATACAGCTTTGTTTCATCTTGTCCAATTGGTTTGAGATTAGCAGTTATATAATGAGGCGATTAAAGCACGGGATCTAAACTGTTATTTTTGTTTTTCTCTAGACGTGCGGCTTTCAAAATAAACAACTTCAAACCGAAAAAAATGTCAGCTGTTTATCCAGCATTCAAAATACCGAAAACAGTATTGAAAATGTCCAAAATGCGCTTTGTAAATTACGTCGGCTGTTATCAGGAAAATATTTAGAAAGCGAAGGTATCTCATTTGCATATCAGTTTTATTCTGAAAACCATGATAGTACAACTGATATTTAGATTTTAAAAATTTAATCATCATTAATTTAACAAGCATAGCGTGGTTCGATTTCATCAAATTGTAGAATGAAAAACTTGGTAATTACATGGCGTATAATTTTGCAACTGCTTCGATTTGCAGTGTTCTATACCAAGACATCTTTTAAATCGTAGAAATGGTTGAAAAATTAAATCAAAATTAAGTGTTTTCATGAGATATCGAAACAATTCTGTCTTTGTTATAAGGTAGACATTGTACTGAAACCTAATAAACGTCAAACTATGGAAGGATATATAACGATGTCTGAATAATTTGTACGAGAATATTTGAGTTAGGTGAATCACACATTTCCAATGCTATCCCAAACTTATTTCGGCAATCTCTATTAAGCATCGACTTCACCAAATGCAAAGTATATTTTTTGCGTCCTAGAATATTTTCAATATTACCTTTAAGCTTTATGTAAACGTTATAATAAACCTCAGATTTACTTGAACGAATTGTTTCAAAAATTCACTTAATTATATGAAACAACTGACTGTATTTCTCTCATCATCATTAACATCATCACAGACAGCATAAGACCGGTAACACGTACCGAATGCTTCACTACCATACAACCATTAAAAAAGTAAAATCGTAAAAAATTGGGAAGGGTGGAACTTAAATAGCTACGGATTATATAGAATAGTGAGCACAAACAAACTGAGAAGAGCTGCCTACACCTCGAATGAAACATGCATTCAATCAAGTTTTGTGAACCAGTAGAGCTACATCAGCAAGACAGCTTTCCTGAAGATTTCACTGTCACGCATCGTAAAAGGTTTACTCGTCACTCTACTTCACAACATACAACACTGCGAGAAGATGCTTAGTGCAAGACCTTCATTGAAACGGTTTCGGAACATATCTTGAAGCGTAATTAACCATTGCGATTTTCAATCAAGAAAACAACAGCTTGGTAGACGTGCAGCTCCGACTTTAAAAAGGTTACAAGTGAGGGATTTTAGCTGCCTATGTCATGTGATGGTTTGGTTACCAGGAGATTCATGCCGATCGGGATAAGGTGTCACACACAAAAAAACCGTTCCGGATGTCGGTGTTCCGGCATCAGTAAAACGTAACACAAGCAGCGTTATCTATGCAGTTTGATCTGCATCCCTATGTCAACATTACTACCGGACTCATTTCGAAGAGCATAGTTGGGTATGCGATTGTAAGAGCTAACTCCTAGAGTGCAGCGGAAATGTTGGTTGTCAAATACTTGGATATGCCGAATATGCTATTTACGTAAGATCCAAGTTTCGCACCCAAACAGTAATGCAGCCCTGGACTGTCGCTTTGTAGACTTTACCTTTGAGTAACAGAGACAGTATTTTCTGACTCCAGAGTTGGCCAGAGTGCTAAATTGATTGGCCAACGGTAGTGAGCTGCATGCTGAAACATTTGCTGTTCTTTTTCTTCCTAATATCTGTCTAGGCCTGGGCAACCTGACAGTATCTTAGCTTTCGTGCAGTCTCTGACTGTGCGGCACTTTGCCTGGAACACGCTTGTGCTTTCGTACGGTAATATATTACTGTAAATAAAATATAAAATTATTCTGTCCAACGGTGAACAGTTTGTACAACGTTTTAAAACGACTAAATCAAACCTTGTTCAAAATAAGAAAATGTGTGCCATAGCAGAAAAATAAAGTACAGATTGCAGCATAAAAAGCCTACAGTGTTGAAGATAACCGCAAGAAATTTTGTGCAGTTCGTCGTAGATAATTAGCTGAAAGGCCTTAGAACGAACCTAAATATCGTATGGACTACACCATCACCGAAACTTTGTAACTTTCTGATAAGAAGAACATGCGAAACGCATTACGACCCATCACGTTCTCTGGTGAAGCTGGGTAATGTGTGATATGGAGAAAAAATGAAACTTTTCAATCATCACGAGAAGTTAAGAATTTGTAAATGAGTGTCGACACTATGCTTCAAGACAGAAAAAGTTGGTGCTTCTACGATTTCAGTAAAAAGAGAATTCCAGAGATCGCAAATTTGTAGGGAGAAAAAGTAACGGCGGCAATCCAATTTACTCTGTTGATGTACAGTTTTGAGGCGGTTCCCCAGATTTTAATTTGAATGAAAATATTGATTTGCAAAGATTAAGCGGTCCCGTCAATATTTTGATACTTTAGAATGTGATGTCCTCTGAAGTTACGGTTGGGCACTGAGAATAAATTGCAGGTACTCAGTCGATTCTGTTGATGTACAGTTTTGAGGTAGTTACCGCGGTTTGTCTTTGAGTGAGCCAACGGCAACATTGATTTGCGAAGATGAAGCTGTTCTGTCAGGTTTCATATACTTTAGAATGAGATCTCTTTTGACGGTACGGTTTGGCACTGGGAAGGTACGCAGTCGATTCTCTTAGTATATAAAAATTTTAGTCCCTTTAAAAGATTGTAGGCTTCATGTTGGGGTGTTTATGGAGGACTAATGTCCTTGCGATGAAAAGGCGGCCGTGCTTGAACACCAGAATATATAACTTCGATAAACAAGAGGCGATATAAGGGCACCCCGTTAAACACATAAAACACAACGAAACTAATCACTAATCGAGAAAAATTTCGAAAACATTTCACTCGAGATTATTCATTAAAATTGTACAAATGATCAGCTGCGTAGAGCATTTTAAATACTAAAAAGACCTTTTTATAATATATTTAATATTTATTATGCTGAAGGTAAAGCAAAACCAAATATTTAGGAAATTGTTAAGCTTTTCATCCAACATTTTATTTTAATCATAGAATCTGCGATGAAGATATCAGCAATACAAAACCGTTTAATTAACACGAAACACTTTGTAAAATCCCAAAAAGTACATGCGATTTTTTGCGTGTTTTATGCACTAAAACAAACTTCTTCTTATTGATAGACGACAGGGGGTCACGCCCTTGTAATCCGCATTTCTTTATATCAGCAACATAGTCCAGGAGAACCTCAGTTTAAGAAATCCTGTCCAGTGTTGTTCAGCTTCGCCGTGATTACAGGCAATACCTTATCCAAAAGTTGCTTGAATTGGTTTTCAGAACTTGCTGAGATAACCTCTTCCGGAAGCGCATTCCACATGTTACTAATTCTTGTTGAGAGCGTGAATCCCGGTGGTAGGCGTAGTGTCCTTCGCTTTGAAGCTTTAGAGCATGGCCACGGGTTCTTGTGTCCGTCACGAGAGGGAAAAACTCGCGCAGCTCGTCACCATAAACTCCCAGTAATATGCGACGAGTCAGCAGCAGGTCGCAGCACACACGCCGAATACTGAGCGACATGAGGTTGAGGCGTTGAACTCTCTCTACATAAGGAATTGATTTCAATGTTTGTACTCGTTTCGTCGCCGCCTTTGCAATTTTTCCAACTGGTCACGTTCTCCCTTAGTTTGTGGATAGGTTGCTGGCAAACCATATTCCGAAACAGGTCTAACGTATGTGGAATAAAGAATGCGAAACATTTGTGGAGTAATCGCCGAAAACGACCGACTAACAGCCCACCATGCGCGGTTTGCAGCAGCAGCTTTTCTGTTCGTATCCTCCTTGGATTTAAGCGACCGAGTCACAATTGTACTCAGGTCACGTTCATTATCAACCCACTTCAGTTGATGATCCCCGAGGAAGTACGCACCCTCAGGCGTGCTTGGCCCCAAAAGCATTACAGCGCATTTCTGTCGGTTTTAC
>JACCGJ010005919.1:0-12155 GCA_013407085.1 Atriophallophorus winterbourni
ACATTTTAGTCCAATAGTCATTCGCACTCGTCTTGCAGTCTGTTGGACCTTAATTCTCGCTGCTTTTAGAAGTCATAACTTTTTATCTGTTGGCATATCATTGAACTTCAAGAACACTGACCGTTTCTCGCCCAGCACAGCTGTCATTTCGGAAGCTTTTGCTTCGAACCAGTAGCTTGCTCAAGCTTTCTTCGGACAGTAAGTTGAACATGCGATTCGGCATATGCAGCTATTTAGTGATTTCCAATTTTCTCAAGTCGATTCGAGTGGGGTTGTCTTGTTGAACTCGGTTGTGAAGGCTTTTGCAAATCGCAGTTAGATTAGGTTGGCACATGCGAGTGACGGCTATCTTTTACTTAGCAGACAATTTAGCGTGGTGTTGTGTATTCTTATATGCTTGCTTTATTGTAATTCGCATTCTATTCTAACTATCTATACTAACTATTATATTGTTCGTTGTTTTAGCTCTTCTGATGAATAAAGCCTAAATCAAGGCAACTCTCCTCTTCTCAATCATTCTGAAACTCACACGTTTGTTTGGAACATTACAATTTATTCATCAGAAGCTATTCAATGGATCGATTTCTCCGTCCTGAGCGCCTCGACACTGATGCCAGTTCACCTTCTGCTGCAAAAGAGTGGGCTCATTGGTTCGCAACATTCTCAAATTTCCTCACTTCAATCGAAACTCATAAGCCAGACAAGTTGAAAACTCTGATTAACTATGTTTCTCCATCTGTTTTTGATCATATTATCGATTGCACAAACTATGAATCTGCTGTCACAACTTTACAAAGTATCTATGACAAACCTAAAAATGAAATATTCGCTCGTCACATGCTCGCTACTTGCAAACAGGATGTCAATCAAAGTCTAGACGAATTTCTACACAAACTCAAAAGTCTCGCTCGTGATTGTTGTTTCAAATCAGTGACTGCTACGAGGAATCAAGATGACGCTGTTCGTGATGCATTTATTTCCGGTATTACTTCCCATGCCATCCGTCAACGTCTTTTTGAAAATACCTCACTTGATCTCGAACTTGTATTTCAGCAAGCGCGCTCACTTGATCTAGCGCATCAACAATTACAAACTTATCAATCACAAATTTCGGATGTATCTGCAGCAATTTCAAACCCGACACCAAAGATCCAGAACCCGAGAAACCTGGTATTGCTTCTATGAAGGCTGGTAAATGTTATTTCTGTGGATTTGATAGACACCCGCGATACCGCTGCCCTGCACGGGATGCTCTCTGTAAAGGCTGTGGTAAAAAAGGGCATTATCATAAAGTTTGTCGTTCTGGTAAATCAGCTACCGCATGTATTCCTCAGCTTACTTCATCCATCACGATTGCTTCAATTCCAAGTAGCTTATCAAGCGCTATTGCACATATTACTGTGAATGGCCGTTGTCTGAAAGCACTAATTGATACTGGAAGTTCTGAGAGCTACGTTGCTTCATCAATCGTTTCCAAGTTTAACTGGAAAGTATTTGAGTCACACAATCAGATTTCAATGGCCAATACACATTTGACTGCATTCACAGAAGGTCATTGTTTTGTCACGATCAATTATAATGGTTTTTCTTATTCGCATATCAAACTATCCGTGTTACGAAATCTTTGTTCTGATGTATTACTCGGTCATGACTTCTTACGACTGCATCATTCAGTTGAAATCCCCTTTAACGGTTCGAAACCATCATTTACTGTATGTGGCCTTCTTGCTGCTCATATTAAATCACCATCTATTTTTGGCGATGATCCGTCACAGTTCAAACCAATTGCTACGAAATCCCGTCGTCACTCTCATAACGACGAAAAGTTCATCGAATCTGAAGTGCAGCGACTTTTGGATGAAGAAATCATCGAAACCTCCAAATCTCCATGGAGGGCCCAGGTTCTGGTTACCACCAACGAAAATCACAAGAGACGCATGGTCGTTGATTATAGTCAGACCATTAATCGTTATACTCAGTTGGATGCCTATCCATTACCTAAATTGGATGCATTAATTGACAAAATCGCCCAATTCAACGTGTTCAGTACGTTAGACCTCAAAAGTGCCTATCATCAGGTTCCAATCACTGATTGTGAGAAACCGTACACTGCTTTTGAAGCTTGCGGCGGTTTGTACCAATTTCGTCGGATTCCTTTCGGAGTCACTAATGGTGTAGCATGCTTTCAGCGCGTAATCGATGAAATCATTCGAAACGAGAAGCTTGAAGGTACTTATGCTTACATCGACAACATGACAATTTTTGGTCAAACTCTTGATGAACATAATTCGAATTTGAAAAAATTCATGGAAGTAGCAAAGAAATACAATCTTACTTTTAATGACGATAAAAGTATAATTGGTGTTCAAACCATACGCTTGTTAGGATATGAGATCTCCAACAGGATAATCAAACCAGATCCAGATTGTTTACGTGCATTGAGATGTCTACCGTATCCTCACGACTTAAAATCCCAACAGCGGATAATTGGTCTTTTCTCCTACTATTCTCAATGGATCTCTCATTTTTCTGACAAAATCCATCCTCTTGTTCATAATCGCTGTTTTCCCCCTCCCTTGGCAGTTCAAACAGTTTTCGAAACAATAAAAAAGATATCGAATCTGCCGTAATCGTATCTGTTGATGATAAGCTTCCATTGCTGGTTGAAACGGATGCTTCGGATATCGCTATTGCAGCCACACTCACACAAAACAACCGACCTGTAGCGTTTTTTTCACGAACGCTCTCTCACAGTGAGAAACACCATTCAGCGATCGAGAAAGAAGCTTACGCAATTGTTGAAGCACTTAGAAAGTGGAAACATTTTTTTATTAGGTCATCGCTTTACGCTTTTAACGGATCAACGATCAGTATCCTTTATGTATGATATAAATCATTCTAAAAAGATAAAAAATGACAAGATCCAAAGATGGCGTTTAGAATTATCACCTTTCTCTTTTGACGTGATCTACAGGCAGGGTAGCGAGAATGTAGCCGCAGATGCCCTGTCACGTGTTAGCTGCGCAGCATTTACAACCAATGTGAAACTCAAACATCTACACGACTCACTTTGTCATCCAGGCGTTGTCAGAATGGCACATTTTGTGCGCATAAAAATCTACCCTTTTCAATGGAAGAAATCAAATCAATGACGTCCCAATGTACAATCTGTGCTGAGTTAAAACCTCGTTTTCACAAATCTCATGGTACTCTGATTAAAGCTACTCATTCATTCGAGCGACTCAGTCTTGATTTCAAGGGTCCACTTCCTTCTATCTCTAAGAACAAATACCTTTTGACTATTATTGATGAGTATTCTAGATTTCCCTTCGCTTTTCCGTATCCTGATATGTCTTCTTCCACTGTTATCAAATGTCTTCGTGAATTATTCATGTTTTTGGTATGCCTCTATACGTTCATACTGACCGTGGTTCCTCATTTATGTCACAAGCTGTTCGAGAGTTCCTCTGTGCAAACAATGTAGCTACAAGCAGGACCACACCATATAATCCCCAAGGCAACGGCCAAGTAGAACGACTTAATGGCACGCTCTGGAAGTCTATTATGCTAGCATTGCGCTCCAGGAATCTGGATGTTACACACTGGGAATCTGTTCTACTAGACGCATTCCATTCCATTAGATCACTGTTGTGTACGGCCACTAACACGACTCCACACGAACGAATGTTTTTCCATATTAGAAAATCAAGCAATGGTTTGTCACTTCCATCATGGTTGACTACACCCGGTCCAGTTCTGATGCGAAGAAATGTTAGAAACTCAAAGTATGAGCCATTAGTCGACGAAGTTGAGCTGCTTGAATTTAACCCCCAGTATGCTCGCGTGCGATTTTCTGATGGAAGAGAAGACACCGTTTCACTTCGTGCTCTTGCCCCAGTAGGCCGTCCATCAGATACGGAAATCCTGTCGAACTCCCCTCCTACACCACAAACATCCGAACCACCATTACCCATTCACGTTCCTGAGTCAGTTCTCATTGACTGCCAACCTATCAGTGATACAACAGATTCATCGACTGTAAACCATCCAAATTCCTCTGAACTATATACAAAACAGCAAAGAACTCGTCCGTACGAACTTCGAAATCGAGACGCATGAATTCGTCACATGTATAACCAAATCAAAACAGCCGAGGAGAATGTTGTGTATTCTTATATGCTTGCTTTATTGTAATTCGCATTCTATTCTAACTATCTATACTAACTATTATATTGTTCGTTGTTTTAGCTCTTCTGATGAATAAAGCCTAAATCAAGGCAACTCTCCTCTTCTCAATCATTCTGAAACTCATACGTTTGTTTGGTACATTACACATGTTTGTATGAAAGCACAAGCCTGGTCCAGGCAAAGTGCCGCACAGTCAGAGACTGCACGTGGGCGATGTTACTGTCAGGTTGCCCAGGCCTAGACAGATATGAAAAATAGAGAATACAGATGGTAGTGAGACTCCAGCGTGTTACAGCATGCAGCTCACTACCCGTGACCAATCAATTTAGCATGGTGTTAGCCGCACAGCACATTGCACATTCGTTCAGTAACATATGATCAATTTGAATCGCTAATATTTATATACAGTCTTCAGTCCTCTAGTTTTACAGATATCCAGATCCGGCTCCTTGATCGAACAACAGGTGATGAGTATCCTCGATCGGTAAATCTCCAACGACATCCGGCTGTGGTCTATTATGGTGACTATGACAAAGGTGCAGTCAACTTCTTTAGTAAAATCTCGGAGAGACTTATTCGGGATAGGATCTATCCTCATCCAGTTGAATGTTCGATGGTAAAATCTGCTCAGCATGGCTTCCTGGAAGAAAGGTTGCGACCCTCTTGTGTTTTCCAAATGAGGTAACGAAAAGGCTAGATAAAGACCAGCGATTTGAAGTTTTATAAGGCCTTTGATTCAGTAAACACAGAAAGCACAAGTCTGATCCAGGCAGTGTCGCACAGTCAGACTGCACATGGGCTAAGATACTGTCAGGTTGCCCAAGCCTAGACCAAGCTTGATTTTATGAATATTGACGATCCTCTGAGAACCTAGATAATGAACTTTTGAGGAGACGTTTTCGCGGCAGGATAGGTAGTATGTATTCCCCGAAAGCAAGGGTTGTTAGTAGGTTCCCGCAAGTATCAGTAGCCAGGAATGCTACTGTTCCTCATTTCCATCGATGGCTTGACAGCCTCTCTCAAGTGCACAACGAGGGGTTCACCAGGACTCAGTCTTGGGGCAGTTGCTGATCTAGCTAACCAACTGCGCTCCCTCTATTATATGTTTGCTGACGACGTAGAATTGTCGGTAGGACGGATAAGTCCGATCTGAAAAATGACGTAAATGCTGTGACGAAATGAGCGCCTAAGTGGGATATTCCCTTGAACCTAGAGAAGAGTCACTTGCTCTCTGTACTGACAGGTAGCATGATTGTCTCACACGGAGGCTGCATCTAAAATACTGTATTCAGGCTTGGATGCCGTATTACCAGAAGGACATAGTGCAGCATAACAAGTACAGAAGCTGGCCATTCGCACAATTGAGGGGTTGGCATGCACCAACTATGAAAATAGTCTCTTAACATCAGGACTTTTCTCGCTTTGGTGGAGGCAAATTAGGGGTGATTTTATGGAAACCTTTAAAGTTGACAAAGGATTAAACTGGCTTGAATTCGACAACTTCCTCCGGTTCTCCCCTGTGGTTGGTACACGAGGACGCAGTTTCAAGCTAAGTAAGCAACACACCAGGCTGGAATCCAGAACGCACTTTTTTAGCGTCCGTGTAGTGAACGCGTGGAACTCACGCCCGCAAAACTAGTCTCGGCAGCTTCAGTAAACGCGTTCAAACATGGGCTGGACGAACGGTGGCAGGTGCTCCTTTAGAATTATTACCCTTAGGATTAAATCCCTCCCTATTTTCTTTCAAAAACAGCAAAAGGGATGTGAAAGCCATTTTTAAAAGTAAAAAGCGTTTCTTTTTTTCCTTTTCCAGGTTGTTCGTTTTGTAGAAAATTGTGGCTGTCCGTCGGTCTTTCACGCACATATGGAATCTGCTAGATAAAACTGAGGGAAGATGGAAGTCTGGAGGAATTATCCCCATCTACAAGTACTAGTTAGGACTGACTTCAAATGGGAGGATCAATGCGCCGCTGCAGCTCAACGTGCTCGCAAAGTTCTCTTTCGGCTGAGATCCGTGTTATCCAGCAGAAGACCCGATGTATTCCTGCCCCTTTACAAGGCATTAGTTAGGCCGCATTTAGAATATTGTGTCCAGGCGTGGTGCCCTTACTACAAGAAGGATATCGGTCAACTCGAAAGCGTACAGCGTCTCGCAACTCGCATGATTGAGGGTCAGCGAGGGAAACCTTACGCTGCACGCCTAAGGTCCCTAGATCTTTTTTCACTTACGCGCCGTCGTTTGAGAGGTGACTTAATTGAAACCTTCAAGATCTTGAAGGGGTTAAGTGGCGTTAGCATGACCGACTTCTTTGCCTTAAGTCCTAAGCTGGGCACCCGGGGCCATTCACTCAAACTTGCTAAGGAGCGATGTAGACTAGACTCCAGGAAAAACTTTTTCAGCCTCAGGGTGGTAAATTTCTGGAACCGGCTTCCAGAAGAACTTATATCCTGCAGTTCTGTCGCAAGATTTAAGCAGGGTTTGGACCGGATATGGGGTAAGCTTTTTCCTGAATTCTCCCCCTAATGTTTATGCAAGATTAGGTTGTTCACCATTTTTAGCGTTTGGTAAGCAAGTAAATGCTAAAGTTCTGTTTGTTTAATACACAACTCTTCTTTAGCTGACCTCTCACCGTGCTGGTGAAGAGAAATGTATTCTTATCTTTCCAGCATCATTCATAACGTGGTGCTTCCTAGATACAACCTGGATAAACCCTTGACATCGCGATCGTCGAGGATATCCAAATCACAATAAGAATAAACGCTTTGGCAGTGGTGGTTGCTTTTCTGCAGCTTTCCACCGAAAGAAATTCTGGACGCTCGATTGGCTCATTTGCCACTTACTGCTTTGTGCAACTGAACTGAACTGAACAAGACTAAAATTGCGTCTTCTTCTTCTTGATAGACGACAGGGAGTCAAGCCCTTTTAAGCCGCATCTCTTTATATCAGCAACATAGTCCAGGAGAACCTCCGTTACAGAAATCCTGTATAGTGTTGTACAACTTCGCCAAGATTACAGGCAGTACCTCATCCACTAGTTGTTTATATATACAATTGGTTTTCAGATCTTGCTGAAATAATCTTTTCCGGAAGCGCATTCCACAAGTTGAAAATTCTTGTTGAGAGCGTGAATCCCTTTGGTAGGCGAAGTGTCCTTCGCTTTTGAAGATTTATAGCATGGCCAAGGGTTCTTGACTCCGTCACGAGAGGAAAAAACTCGCGCAGCTCGTCACTATAAGCTCACAGTAATATGCGTTGAACCCTCTCCACATAAGGAATTGATTTCAATCTTTGTACTCGTTTCGTCGCCCGCCTTTGCATTTTTTCCAACTTGTCACGTTTTCCCTTAGTTTGTGGATAGGTGTCTGGCAAACCATATTTCAAAACTGGTCTCACGTATGAGGAATAAAGAATGCGAAACATTTGTGGGATAATCGACGAGAACAAGTTTTGTGAAAACGCAGTTCACGAAAGGGAACCATTATCTGTTAGCTATGAAAAACACTGATAAATAATATGTCCCAAGTTATTAACAATACCTTCCTAACAATCGCTTCGTTGCCTTTATTTGCCATGAAAAAGTACGTGGAATTGTAGCGATTGAGGTAACGTTGCAGTTTACCCCAAGCACAATGATAGCACACGCCAAGCGAGAACTCCGAAAGGTGGAATAAAAAGGTGTATGGGATGAGGCACGCGGTACAATAGAATATTGTAGACAAGTCCTGTGGTTGATGCGCAGCTGGGTCGCTGGATGATTGTTCACAGGTCCTTGTCTGTATGCGCAGCCGGATGGCTGGAAGGCGATGGCTGCGTAGCAGCAGCTAGCGGCGGCCAAAGGGGAAACGAACTCCGACGAGCGCGGGTTAGAGTCCGACAAAACAAAGGGATTGAGGATTAATATAACATAAAATAGAATAACCAACATTATCATTCTCATTCATAATAGGAACGTAGAAAGAGTTTGACATACTTTTCTACGTGCTGTGCGATATGAAAGCAAACGATAATGTTGGCGCAAAATACAAAAGATACGTAAGAAATGACGCTTCGTTACACCGCCCCCCCTTCAGTTTTTGTACTGTCCTCAGTGCAAGAGATGCGGGAATTGGAAAATAAGCAGAAAGCATCGGAAAAAAAACAAAATAAAAAATCGAGAGGTGAGAATGTTGAATCCAGCGCCATATCTTGATGATGAAAAATCTTCAGACGGCACGTAGAGGAACGACCACCCTCGTCACCAAATGTAGCGATTGAGGTAACGTTGCAGTTTACCCCAAGCACAGCGATAGCACACACCAAGCGAGAACTCCGAAAGGTGGAATAAAAAGGTGTATGGGATAAGGCACGCGGTACAATAGGATATCGTAGACAAGTCCTGTGGTTGATGCGCAGCTGGGTCGCTAGATGATTGTTCACAGGTCCTTGTGTGATGCGCAGCCGGTTGGCTGGAAGACGATGGCCGCGTAGCAGCAGCTAGCGGCGGCCAAAGGGGAAACGAACTCCGACGAGCGCGGGTTAGAGTCCGACAAAACAAAGGGATTGAGAATCAGTATAATATGAAATAGAATAACCAATATTATCATTCTTATTCACAATAGGAACGTAGAAAGAGTTTGACATCCTTTTCTACGTGTTGTGCGATATGAAAGGAAACGATAATATTGGCGCAAAATACGAAAGATACATAAGAAATGGCGCTTCGTTACACTGGAAAAAACAAGACGTCCGGGGAAAATCATGACCTCTTTCAAGGTCAAGGTTCAGTTCAGTTGAGTTCAGTTCAGTATCAGTATCAGTATCACAGGGCGATAGTCGACCAAGTCGAAACGAGTGCCCAGATTCTTTCGGAGGTGTGCTTGAAAACACCCACCACTACCAGGATTGATTCGTAAGTAACACAGGCGTGAGTAACTGTGAATGGAAGATGGGAGATGTCTCATCACCGAAAGGTGAGAGAGTTATGCATGTTGCATGTCCAATCGAATGGAAAAAAACGATGGACAGCAGTTTATTTCCAAAAATGCGAAAAAATGAAAAAGAAACTCTTTTTTGTGTTTCAAAATATTTTTCGAATATTTTTGTGTTTTTTTATCATAAAATGGGGGATTTAGTCTTAAGGGTAATGCTCTGGGAAGAGCTCCTGCCACCGTTCGTCCAGCCCATGTTTGAACGCAATTACTGAAGATGCCAAGATTAGTTCTGCGGGAAGTGAGTTCCACGCGTTCACTATACGAATGCTAAAGAAGTGCGTTCTGGATTCGAGCCTGGTGTGCTGTTTACTTAGCTTAAAACTGTGCCCTCGTGTACCAACCAAAGGAGAGAACCGAAAGAAGTCATCGAATTCTGAACAACTTAGTCCTTTGACAACCTTAAAGGTCTCTATAAGTTCCCCCCTAAGTTGCCTCCTCCAAAGTGAGAAAAGTCCTAGTGCTAATAGACGATTTTCATAATTGGTGTGTGCTAACCCCTCGATCATGCGAGTGGCCAGCTTCTGTACATTTTCTAGCTGCACTATATCCTTCTGGTAATACGGCTTCCAAGCCTGGATACAGTATTCTAAATGTGGCCTTACTATTGCCTTGTAGAGGGGCAATAGCACCTCAGCTTTTCTGCAAGTGAGGGCTGAACGTAGTCGAAAGAGTTCCCTCCTGGCCCTTTGAGCTGCAGCAGCACATTGGTCAGCCCACTTAAAGTTTGCGGAGACTACGATTCCTAGGTCCTTAGTAGACTTTACCCTACGGAACGCCGTGTGAGCTGAGGGCGTAGACACAATCATGTTGCCTGCTAGTGTAGAGAGCAAGTGACTCTTATCTAGGTTAAGGGGAAGGTCCCACTTACCCGCCCATGCTGTTACAGCTCCCACATCACTTATCAGATCGGAGTTATCCGACCTACCGACAATTTTAACGTCGTCAGCAAACATATAACAGGGTGAGCGCAGTTGGCTGGCTAGATCGTCAATGAAGATGAGGAACAGCAACGGCCCCAAGACTGAGCCCTGGGAACCCCACTCGTTACATGCACACTTGCGGAGTAAGTATCATCTACCCTGACAGTAAAGGAACGGTCGCTAAGGAATGCTCGAATCCAGCTCAGAAGGTTCCCTGATACTCCTATGGCTGAGAGTTTGAGAAGCAAGAGCCTATGGTTGACTGAATCGAAAGCCTTACTAAAGTCGAGATAGAAGACTTCTACAGCTATACCATCATCCATCCTCTTAGTAACCTCGGTAAGAAAGCTCAACAAATTTGTCAGACATGACCTACCTTTTAGGAAGATGTGTTGTGCGCCATTCAAAAGAGAGTGTTTGGTTAGATATCCACATATTTTATCGCGGATCAATCTTTCCATAACCTTACATAGTACACTAGTGAGGCTAACCGGGCGGTAATTATTGACCGCCGAGGAAGCTCCTCCCTTATGGATAGGTACTACAACGGCTGTTCTCCAGTCTAAAGGAAGGGTGCCCTGACGGAGGGATGATGTGAAAAGTTCTGTGATCGGCACAGCTAACATAGGCGCTAGCAGTCTGATCATTCGTGGATGGATGCTATCGGGCCCAGCCGACTTATTGTAAGCTAGGCTGGCCAATATATTCTCAACAATGTGTACCTCGAATGTAAGGTCAGTGCAGAGGGGGCGATCAGAGAGTACACATTGGAGTGATGGCGCAGATGCATTTGAGTTACAATCTCGGCGTTGTACGCCTTGAAAATGCGCGGAAAACAAATGAGCCTTTTCAGTGCTTGCAATGACGGCTGATCCATCGTCCCTTCTCAGGGTACCTACACCTTTTCGTGTTGACCCTTTAGATTGAACGTAGCTGTAGTAACGTTTCGGATGAGTATGGGCCTCTTGAGCGAGTCTCATCTCGAAAGAAATCTTTGCTCCACGTATCTTGGAAACAGCTATGTTTCTCGCTTCTTTGTAACGAGCCCAAGTCCCACATGAGGGAATAAGCTTATAACGCCTCCATTTTGCGTCGCGGTGACGTACGCTACGGGAAACTGAGGCTGACCACCATTGAGGTTTACCTTTTTTGCGAACGGGTAAGAGAGGAGCGAATCGATCCAGAAGTTGAAGGATGTTATTCTTGATCTGCCCCCACATCCCATCCACAGGGTCAATGTTTTGCCATGGGAGTAGCGCTGCTGCCTGTAATAGGGAAGCAGGGTCGATCCTATGGAAGCTTCGAGACATCTTAAGTGGGGGTTTGCCAAATGACAGAAGTAACTCGCAGGCTAACACTACGTGGTCGCTCTTTCCTAGTGGTGGCAGTAAGACCAAATTTTGTATACCGCGTTCAGAAGTTGAAATAACTAGGTCAAGAATAGACGGAGACTGACCCTCGCGGAATCTAGTTGGTTCGTTTACGTGTTGGTAAAGCGCATGGGAGTGTAACCAGTCCAGAAAATCGTTCGCGACTCCTGGGACATGTGAGGTTTTGTACTCCCAGTTTATTTCGGGTAGATTAAAATCGCCGAAGATTACAACACGTGGTGATACGGCTAAAAGAGACGAGAGCTGAATTTGCAAAAGAGCATCTTCTTCCAAACTAGTGCTCGGACTACGGTAGATGCAGCGTACAACTATACGCGTGCATCCATGTATGAGCAAGGCAGATATTATCTGCACATTCGTTGTAGAAAAAGAAATACTTTTCTCGAAGGGAATAGCGTTGTCAATAAGGAGCAACGCCCCTCCTGCTAACTTACCCAGGGGTCGATCGCTTCTTACGGCGCTAAACCTATCCGCGATTAAAGCTGGTATGTGGTCATCATGAGACAACCATGATTCCGTGACACCCACAATTTTGCAGTGTGTGTCGTCAACTCTACAGAGGAGTTCAGCCCATTTATTTCTAATGCTACAAGCGTTTGTATAGAACAAAAGAGCACTATCGTGTGGGGCCAGACTCCCGGTGTTAGGGCTAACTAAGAGCTCTTTGTCCTCGGGCGTAATGCCC
>JACCGJ010005920.1:0-20575 GCA_013407085.1 Atriophallophorus winterbourni
AACGGTTGCAGTTCAGAAGCATTTGAAATTCGCCGAGGCGTCAAACAAGTGTGTGTTCTTGCTCCCACACTGTTCGGCATTTTCTTTGCTCTGCTTCTGAAGCACGCTTTTAGGACGAGAACAGAAGGCATTTACATACGCACGCGAAGTGATGGCAAGCTTTTCAACCTGAACCGGTTGAGAGCACAAACCAAAGTACGGGATGTGATAATCCGTGACCTGTTGTTTGCCGACAATGCAGCCTTTATTGCTCACTCCCAAGAGAACCTACAGTCGCTAATGGACTGTTTTTCGTCGGCATGCAAAGACTTTGGTCTAACAATCAGCATGAGCAAGACCAAAGTCCTTGGTCAAGGGACTGTATCGCCGCCAATCATCACTGTTTGAAACTGTCAGCTCGAACCAGTACATCATTTCAGATATCTTGGTTCAACCATTGCGGACAACCTCTCGCTAGACACGGAGATTGATAAGCGGATTGGCATAGCAGCTGTCGTTTTGTCCCGATTGAACTCTTGTGTTTGGGGTAACCGCAAGTTGACTGTAAAGACAAAGATGAGTGTAACACGCAGGTGCTTTACCTGTACGGCAGTGAAACCTGGACACACACGCAGAACGAACGGAGCTGAATGCTTTCATCTACGAAAGCATCCGTCGTATCTTGAACATATCGTGGATGGACAGAGTGACTAATGCTGAAGTGCTTCCAAAAGCTGGTCTACAGAGCATGTTCACTCTATTGCGACAGCGCCGCCTGCGCGGGCTTGGTCATGTCTATAGAATGGAAAATGGTCGTATTCCGAAAGATCTACTCTATGGTGAGTTGCAACTAGGAAGTCGACCATTGGGCAGACCGCGATTTCGGAACAAAGCCGTTTGCAAAAGAGATATGAAAGCTCTTGGCATTGACCCGGCGAGTTGGTAAGAACTTGCTCTTGACACGCTTCACATTGGAGGCACTGTGTAAGAGCGTCAGTCGTGCATGCTGAGGAGGAGACAATACAGCCTGGCAAGCTGAAACGCAATCACTGCGCGGATGCACTGACGCAAATACAAACGAGTTCGGATATCGGTGCCAGCGCTAGCGGGAGAGAGTGTTTCCTCGCGAATCGGACTGTTTTTTCCCCCAAATCCTCAAAAAGCTGCAAAACTTGAACTTGTGATGTACATCCATGGTCGACATCTACCGAAGGAGGCCAACAAAAACTACTCTATCGAAAGCAAGTTATTATGACCTGCGTCGGTAAAATCTCTACGAAAATGTTTTAAACAAATAAGAAGCGAAGCTCAATAAAAACGTTTCGGGGGTTCGACAGTCATCAAGAATGCATTCTGCACCACTCATTGTGTCTACATAATCTACAGAGAATTCTGAATAATAATATCCATTAAATGTTTCAATTTTTATTCGAACAGCTTTGCAGATAGCAGACACAAATTTAGCATAGTGAGTTAGGTTTTACTAAGTTTGATTTCCGTGAAAAAATTCGGAATGTATTTTGCCACTAATTGTATGTTTTAAAGATTTTTACGATATAATTTTGATATACAGATAAAAACCTAAAAAGACCTTTCCGGAGGACATACGAATTGATGTCTAATACAGCGTTTAACCAGATTACCTTAAAAAATATCATTTTGTGTTGTAACGTATACCCAAAAGACGATTGCTAATTGATCAAGATTTTGTAGAAATCATAAAAATCCTGAAATTACATTGCCACACGCAAACTAGGATGGTCGGTAACTGTCGTTAATTCCAATCATCACTTTTAAATGTATTCATACTACATATTTTGAAAGGCATTCTTTCCATGAAACCAAAATTCTTTTAATCAAATGTTTTCGCTACTTTTACGAAGTAGTAGTAAATGCAAATTAATGTTTTACTTGACTGGATAATAACCAAGTTTTTTGTTGCACCTTAGTTACTAATTTTCAAGGTTCTATACCTCGGATATAAGATATTGTCATATAAATGTTGAATTTTACTCTTTATTCCATGCATATAATGTCGCGCACAACATTTGATTATTAAATTATAATGCATTTGCAAGCATTTTTGTCGTTAGCCGTCATGGTCGGTTTCGTACCGTTTGCATTTATCGGGTGAGTACCGTATCCTGAAGGTCCGCATAACTCAATTCAATTCAATTCAATTCAATTTTAATGGTCTAAAAAGCATACAGCTTTACAAAAACCACAGAAAAATATGGAAATTTACAAATAACATATCTCAGTAAAAACGGGATTTGTTTGCTTACTGAACAGTTCGGGAATCAGGTAAAAATCCAAATGATAGAAACTGTTTTCACTCAGTGGAGTGGCACATGTATGTCCATGGGGTCGAGATGATTTGATGTGTGAGTTCAAAGTTATTAGGTTGTGGAATACATAGTCTCAATGTTCGGATGGGTCGACAGGAATTTGTCTAAGCTGGATTTGAATATATCCAAGTTGGGTGCATGTGCAACATTCGAGGGTAGGGAGTTCCAAGTGAAACATACACGTACAGAATAAAAATATCTTCGACAGTTCAGTCGCGAGTCGGGAATTAGTACTGTGTACTCATGACTCCGGCTGGTTCTTGGTGGTTGTCGTGTGAATAGTGTATTAAGGGGATGGCTGGGGGTATGCAATATGTTAAACATTAGGATCAGATCACCTCTAAGACGTCGGTAAGGAGAGTCGAAGAGGTTGAGGTTTGCAATACGATCTTCGTATTGTTTGTGCTTTAAGCCGCACACGAGCTTCGTGGTCCGATGGTAGATTCGCTGCAAGAGATTGATGTCTTTCTTTAACCAGGGTGACCAAGCCTGAACCGCATACTCCATGGTGGGCCTCAAGTAGGTATTAATTATTCGATGAACAGTCGGCTTCGTGAAACTTCCAAACACGCGTTTCAGCAGAAGCAGTACTTTTGACGTCTTTTCGTAGACAGCCTTAACGTTGTGTGACGGTTTCAAACATGGATCTACATCACAAACGCATGATAGTGTCATGCTGCTCAGCTTATCGACTGACTAAACTGTCTGATTCGTGAGTGAAAATCTCTCCCACTACGCTTACACCGATAGGTCGTACTCGGTCGATCGGCGTCAGTTGCACGACGGAGGCGCGATCTGCATTCAGCAGCCAAGAGCTTTATCTGCTCTTCCAAGGCTCGGAAATGAAGCCTCACAAAGTGCCTCCAAACGAAGCGGTCAAGAGCAAGTTCTTTGCAACTCGTAAGGTCAAATTGAGAGCTTTCATACACCATTCACACACGTCTTTGTGTTGAAAGTTTGGTCTGCTCAATGGTGAAATTCGACTCACTATAGAGCAGAGCTGTTGAAAAACGCCATTTTAAATTTTTTTACATAACCCAGTCAGTTTTGTGTTGTATTGTACTAAAAGTTTTACCTTCCACGTGCAAATTTCTTGCGGAAGACAGAAAATACAATAAACTTCAACAATGACGATGTTTGCGATTGCAGACAACTTCAATTGTTCAAGTAGAAGTATTAAAAGTAGCGGTTGTTCAAATTAATGGTAAGAATTTTTAGGCAAGAATCATTTCGTTTTGAAGTCTCCTTTATGAAAGAATCCACAAACGCAACCAATTACATTGAATAGCTGATTGTCCAGTATAAAAAGCGACAACCACTTTAGGCAACTACCAAGCCATGGTGCCAAAATTTGGGCAGTATAGTTTCGAACAAGAAACGTATTTGGTGAAATCTTTCAGTGTTCCATTTTAACACGCCTAGAATGATGACACACTTTTCTATATCTTTTTAGCTCACAGACTATTGTTCAAACAGTCTTAAACTGGATTTTCTAAATCGCAATCTTGAAAAGACTCAACGTATTTACGATCTCGTTAACGACAGACCTTCATCACATACTCGACCGTTACGTGTTATATTCAAAACCGGAACGCTATTTCATCAACAGTAATTCATCACTTTTGCCTCAGGTAATAGTGATGAACGAAGGCTGTTGTTGAACATTGGAGGTTGAAGCTTATTATTTTGTCTGTCATGCATTATAACAAGTTGCTATTTCTTACTCCGAAACCGATTGACAGGTTTCGCGATAGACACTTGATAATCAACCCAGATGTTATTAACAGCTTACGTTTCTCCAAAACCGTTCTGATATTGAAAACCCCATTCATTCTTAAAGCTGTCTGAAGCTTCTGACGTTTTATAGTTTCATAATCAATGTACACTTGTAGTAAGGCGACCAGACTTAACTCAGCTTGATGGTACTTAGGGATTGTCAATCAATGAAGCTGGGCACATTTACGTGGAATGCAAATATGAAAGGACACAGGAAAAGAGAGTTCACACAACACTTTCAATCGAACCACATTTTGAGGGAGCAGATTAATCAACTCACGGCATGTCCTTCCCACGAATTTCGGACATGATGCATCCTTCACCTCCCAAATATTCGTAACACAAACTCAAGAAACTGTAGACCACAAATGCTGTAAGCGATATATAAAAAAACGACATATAATAATCAGTTTGAAAGATGAGAGAATGCGACATAATGAGGCATTTATTCAAAATACATTGGGGTATAAATACCAGCGCGCATCAAACGGCCTCTAACTGCCAAAGTCTTAGCGTAGCTACTTTTGCTGACGATAGAGAGGACTGAAGCAGAACGAATTGCGTTAAAATATATTTATTTTAGATGAATGACCATCAGAGAGTGAAAGCAACCAAGATATAGAAAGGAAAATTCCACATTACAATCCGCAGCTGATATGTCAAACATCCTATTGTGAAAATACTTTGAGATGAAAACTAATAAAAGATACCAATAAAAGTTTCGTTCGCGGTTATTAAGCTAGAATTACAGCTGTGTATTTACGTAAGATAGCGCTACATCTGTTCACTCAAACAAATGCCAAGAATTTTTAAGGATATCACTCGTATCGTTTTCACGAAAAGCTTCACGATGACAAATCACACCTGCTGACTACGAAATTTAAAATCGAAAACGGGAGACGATAACAATACGTAACGAGTTTTGCCTCTGATAGATACTCGTTGTTCGAGAAAGCAATGGAGCCGCCTAACACACTCAAAGGGACAGACGCAAATAAGTGATATAGCAAGTTGAAGCTTTTTTATTTGATATTTTTCTATCGCAATTTAAGCACAGATTCAAGAATACAATTTCTTTTGTATACTAACGTACATTTAGACGCCAACTACCCATGATAAAACACTTTAAATTTGAAAAATACAAATTTTCTGGAGGGTGGACGTATGTTTTGAGTGCGAATTACTAAGAAGTAAATGAAATTTTAACAGATTATATGCACCCTTTCGGATTCTTTGTTTAATTTACCTTAGAATTGGAACGAAAGAATACTCTTACCTCTTGTTATTTGGTTATCACGACAATAAATTAACCCATATATGGTGGTCGGACTGAGGGAATGGCACTTTATCTGATGCGATCATATTTTGCGAATTGGGAGAAAAATTCAGAGTTATAAATTGAATGACAGCTTAAAATAATGATTAATCAAGATATAAAAGGGTTACTGAATAAAGACAGGACACTTAAATGTTTTTAAATTAAAGGTAGCACTACTCACGAGTAACAAGTAATTAAAACTGAAAACATAAAAATTCTTATATTCCCACAATTCTATCATTTCATGCACAACATGTTCGTACTGTTTGCGCTCAGGAGGCTAAGACAGAATTTGTTACAGATTCAAAGCTTGTCATCTATGTCAATCTATCACGTGGACAATAGTTTAAACTGCAGTGCTATGTGGCGTTTTGATGGTTCAAGAAAAGCACCACAAACACCGTCTGTCTGATCTCGTTTGACATCTTTCAGATATATTACTAATAGAGCTGTTTCCAATTAATCCTGATAGATGGCTAAAGGAACCAATAGCTATCACAAACCATTTTATATACTGTAAAGTTCGGAAAATTGTCTTTTCAACGTAATTGGATTATTAATGAAGTTCAAATAGTTTTGGGGTCATATTGATAGAGAATGTTACATATATATATATATATTCCATTTCCTTTTACCAAAACCCTTAGATCAATCACCCTACATAGAACAGTTGCTCGCTTCTAACGAAACAATAATAAATAGCCTATAGAACATACCTCATTGTTGCGGTCTTTCTATCACGTAGTAGTCACACTTTACACAGTTTGGAAGTGTAATAATCAAGATTCGTTTAAATTCACTCATCGCGAGGTCGATGGTCTACAACTGCTAAATTAACATTTGAATTTGACCCCATTGTGCCATCGGACCTTAGTAGGAATTACTTAACCAGTGTGACACCTTGCCAAGCCGATGCATCTTATAAGGCAAATGCTTATCGTGAACACGAATCTCTAGGGATGATAGGCGTTCAACAACCGGACAGAATTTCAAGGCATCCGAAATTAAGTTTTCAACTATTCTTAGCAACAATTTACACCTGAGTTTTGTATTGGAATTGGCTGAACACATTTTCACATAATACACTACGCGTATGTGATTTGATCCTGGGTCTGCCTATTACGGTAGCTGTCCCATCACATCTAGCAAGCATTGAATGCAATTTGTCAGTTGGCTGCGGATAAGTTCACAAAAATCAGCTTCGGTTACAAAACATGCAGTTTGCCACTGGAAAACGCTTCGACGTACTCCGAGAAGTTTACGTGGCAAGTGAATAACAAAATCATTAAAATTTTGCACCGTTCTGTTCCAACGTGCATTTAAAGTCACCATCATCAAGTTTTTCTATATCAGTCATTCAGCTTTAAAAAGTGTCTTTTATTTATTTCTATACTTTCAGACGAATGTTAAAATAATCCGCTTTTTTGTAACCGATAAACCTAAACGATTTAATTTGCTTACGGATATTTTGCACTTTTAAAAATGTGGCAAATTTCGGTTGGTACAAGTGCGAGTAATATTTTCACCAATTCAAAATTTCGGAAACAATTCTATTGGTCAAAAAGATATTCGGGAAATGCAGTGATGCATTTTTATTTCCTGATGGCTTACGCGAACACGCGAAACAATTTCATATAAATCTTGGAAACCCAATCAAGAATTCAGCAGTTCCATCTAACTGTAGACATTTAAGCGATCGATTAAACCTCTCCGTGGTTTTTATCACTGCATAGAATTGTTTCTCTCCTGCTCAAATCTATCCAGTTTCTAATCGATTTTTTCATCTACTCGCCAGTTGAGGACACACGAGAGGCGATTGTCTGATTGGTCGAATGGGAAGCGGGACAAACTCCCGAGAGATCGATCGACAAACGGAAAACATAGTGAGATTTATCTGTTATTTTGTTACAAACGGTACAGTTGTAAACTATCAAAATATATACACCAACGAATTTTAGGTATTTTAGGCATTGATCAGATAAAATTATTGTTTAGTCAATTAGTTAATTAAAAATCCCCGAATGAGAATACGCGGTATGAATAAATGATTTTCGTTTTATACTTTTAGTCCTCATCATGGTCATTCTCGCAGAAATATCACACACTGATGAGGTGATGCCATGAATTAATAGTTGATTTATAATTACATAAACTGGCAGATCGATGTAAGAAAAGAAACGAAAAGAGGGGATAAATCTATACTTGAATGACATTGTTTATCCGATTGAGAAAGCCAAACTTTGGATCGATCATATCGATGGAAATGACCCGTTTTTAGAGTGCTCACATTCCACGCACTTGTATACCACAACCAGTTTCCAGCTGTTAGCCTTCATCGGGTGGAGACAGTAAGATTAGTTTCAGCGTGGAAGAGTAGTAAACGAAGTTGGACTTTGAAATCATAGTTTAATAGAATTCGTATAACGAACCACGATGTTCAAACAGAATCACGAAGTGATTCCTGGTCAAACACTCAAGGCGTTTTTAAACGACCAATATATTTTCATGCTTACATCCCAATCCCTCACACACTACAACCGGTTTCTAGCTGTTTCCTTTCATCAGGTGGAGACAGTAAAATCAGTTTCACTGAGCCTCGAAACTATGGAAAGTGGAACACAAATTTATACATTACGGCCACTTTGAACCGGATTGGCATCGCCAACCTGGCACGGAACCTAATCTTACCGTCTTCATTTGATGACAATAAACAGCCGGATATCCGTTGTGGCGCGTAAGTGCAGAGGATGCGAACACTTCAGAAACTGGCCATTTAAACAGTTGAGACAAGTTGAGGCAACTTCAAACTCGAGCGTCATATCGAACGCTCTGCTCATCACAAGATTTATCAAGCTTGTAAATTTATTCAACCATATAAGCACACCTTTTTCAACACGATCGCCGCTGATTACGATTCCAAGACATAACTAACCACAACAATATCGCTTAAGGTAAAGCTAGTAGGTTATTTGAAGTGAAGCAAATCGTTGTTCAACCTGAACAAAAATCAAATCACTTGCAGTGAAATTTAGCTAGATCCATGTGCATCGCTTGGCCGCAATAAGATAGCGGATGGGGCATTCGATTGAAAGTTGAACGGTTTCGGGACCCACCCATTCGTCTAAAACAAATCCACCCACCATTGACAGGATACCGACTATATTCGACGAACAAACTGCCAAAGTCCAGCTTAGCATTGAAAATACCGGAGAGAATCACCTGCTTTGAGGGCCTTAATGGCCCGATGACGTTTATCTTTATCTGTTTAAATCTAGAACTAGTATAAATAGGATAAACAATCAAGGTAATTCAATTTAATTCAAGGTTTTTAATGGTCTAAACAGCAGCAAGCTTAACATTAAACATAGGATGGTAAAAATTAAAATGTAAGTGTATAAAACAAGATAATGAATTAGATTAAGCGGTATTTACGTGTCCGGGGAACGAATAATTCAATAAAAGCTCGTCTAATTTTGTTTTAAATTCATGCAAGCTAGTGGAATGATCAACGTTTGAAGGTAAACTGTTCTAAGTAAGACATACACAAACAGAATAAAAATACCTTCTACTGTTCAGGCGAGAATGTGGTACCACCAGTATATATTCATGGGTCCGATAATATTTCGTATTCCTTCGCATGAAGAAATCCTTTAGGTGATGGTTTGGGGAATGGAATATTTTGTAAATTAAGATAATGTCTCCTCGTCGATAGGGAAAGTCGAACAGATTCGGTTGAGCTATCCTTTCTTTATAAGGCTTGTGTGGGATGCCGAGAACTAGTTTTGTTGAGCGGTGATAGATTCGCTGCCTAAATTCAACATCCTTCGTGAGCCACGGAGACCTTGTGTGAACACCATATTCTCTGACTGGTCTTATGTATGTATTCATGATCCTTGGGAATATCTTCGGCGAAAATTTCCCAAATACTCGTTTGAGTAGATTGAAGATAGGTGTTGCTTTTTTAAAGGCAGTGTTAGTTTGAAGTTTGATCGAGGCGTTTGATGATATAACTCGATCCCCCGCATGATTTGTTCTGATTACGGCAACGTCGACCATGTATGTACAACTCAAACACATAAGGATACTACCCTCCATCATGCCAAGAAAGGTTCAACAATAAGAATGAGTATTATCAAGCTCATTTGAACAGTTTAGAACGATACGTGTTACTGATCGCTTCATATGTCTTTCCGGGGACTACCTCTCTGTCGTAACTTGGAGATGTCGAATTACATGAAGTATCCGAAGTACTCGATCGAGTGGCAGTACTTCCAGCATCTTCGTATCCCAAGAGGCGTTTACCAAATTTTGTTCAGATAATTTTTAAATTTAATTTTATAAGAAATTATTTGTAGATCGTTATAGTATTATTCGTTTTTAGTTTGAACATATCTCTCTAACGTGTAGCTAATAACATCTTTTGTGTATTTGTTTAGACTTGATTCACAAAGACCGATACATCTTCAGCAAAGCTATTGAATAACATTTCCGTTAATGAACCGCAAGTAAGCGCCGATCATGGATTTAGCACATTTTCGGAAAATTGAGGAAACATTGAACACAGGTTTTGAGGTTTCTGAATTAAAACTGTCCAGAGTTACGTATACATTAACCGAATGCAATTATGAATTCGGCGAGAGTATGAATTTGCGTGTGTTCGTGTCACTCTGCGTGTTCACAAAACTTGATAGAATTCATATTTGCATGCAATCCGATCACTCACGACAAGTTTGACGCTGTTTGCTTCAATCATCTACATACCATAAAACAGTGAAAAAATGGCCGACAAGGTACGGAATTGTAAGCTAAGGTTTGATAAGACTGGTATGAACAACTTGTTCAAATACGTACCCACACATATGTGGATGGGTTAAACCTATGTGAATGGGTTGTTATCTAATTTACTGATATCGCTGGATGATTAGACACAGGCGATAGATAAATGGCAAGAAATTCACTCCTGCTATCTTGATATCTCCAAAGCATTTGATTGTGTTAACCAAAGCTAGCTACTGCAGAATCTGGAAAGGCTTAGTATCATCAGAAAGTTGTTGAAATAGCTAAATGACTACCTAACCAACCGTACAACATAATTACGTGTTGATGATCCATTATCAAAACTAATCACAGTAACTATCGGAGTTCCTCAAGGCTGAGTAATTAGTCCGATCCTCTTCCTAGTTTACGTCAATAAAATACCAACACTTGTTCGCTGTAACATGCCGTTATTCTCGAACGATATAAAGATAATGAGTTGGATCCGGAGCCCAGAATACTGTCTACTATTACAAAAAGATCTTGATGCAATTCACAATTGAATGTTGAAGAGCAAACTGACATTTAACTCCAAAAAAATTCAAGTTCATAAATGTAGTGAATCGATTTGAGATTATTTACCATATAGGTTCACGTGTCCTTAAAAATTGCAATAAGGAAAAAGATTTAGGTGTCTGAATATGTTGCAGTATATAAACCTCACTTGAAACTAACACTGTCTTTACAAAGGCAACACATGTCCTCAATCTACTCAAACCGGTATTGGGGAAATTTTCGCTCAATATATTCCCAAGAATGATGAATACATGCTTGAGACCAGTCATGGAATACGCTGCGCAGTCATTGTCTCTGTGGCTCAAGAAGGATGTTAAACTTATGCAGCAAATCTATCACCGTTCAACAAAACAAGTTCACAACATCCGAAACAAGCTTTACGAAGATGGAAGGGCTCATTTAAATCTGTTCGACTTTCCCTATCGATGAATCAGAGAAGACCTTATCCTATATATACATAATATTCCATACCCCAAAGCATCTATTTTAGAGCCAATTCACTCGATGGTATACGCGAAATTATCGGACTTATGAGTATACGTTGGTGGAACCACATTCCCGCCTACATTGTAGAAGGTATTTCTATTCTGTACCTATCTATCTCACTGGGAACAGTTTACATTCTACCGTTGCTCACTCCACTAGCCTGCATGAGTTTATAACGAAATTAGCCGAGTTGTTTTTCAATTATTGTTTCCCCAACGAATTATATACTATATAATGTAATTTTTTCCAATATTATGTTTATTTTCAAGCTTAATGCTTTATAAGCCATTAAAAACCTCGATTTATAACGACCGAGTTCGAACTGTCTGCATTCATCCGGTGGTAACAGTACCAGGTGGTCCGCATGCCTCGATACCGTGAAGGAACAGTAAACAAGGTGTGAAGTTGTAATCCATCTGTGGATAATGATAGCATGAGCAACCAATTCAATCGCATGTCTCACAAGTGAATAAAGTTAAACGACAGGCTTGAACAAAAATCCATATTTTCATCCACTTTTCTCACGCGTTTAATTCATGCTGTAGTTACCACATCACAATGTGTCAGTGGTCATTTTTAGAGATTTCTGTGGGTTCAAGGCAAACAATCCAAATTAACTTATGATTTTATTATGCCATGTTTGTATGGCAGCTTATTAATCGGAACTTCCTGCCAGTGCAACACAGCTTCTTCTACTGCTGGTGTTTATTATGGTAATGGTGATGATAATGTCGTCGTAAATGCTGATGCTGATGGTGAAAATGATAGATATAATGTTGTTGTTGTTGTTGATGATGATGATGATAAGAAGGAGATAGATGTGAGTGATGAGGATAATGATTATTATTATAATGAGGAGACTGATGTTGTCCATGACGATGACGACGATTATGCTGATGATAATGATGATCGATATCATGATTACGATTAAGATGATTGCAATGATGATGTTGAGGTAGTCAATAATGAGGATTACGGTGATGATGATGATAATGATGTTGTTTATGATGATTAAGGTAATGATGATGGAGAGCAGTAGAGTGTTAGTGATGCAGATGAACGTGAGAAGGATGAGAAGCATGAGAACAAAAAGGACAATGATTATGATAAATATAATGATTCTGATGATAAAGAGGTTGTTGACTATGATGTCGTCGATGTTCTATAGAAATCTACAATACTGTCTTGCCAATGCCTGTTGTAAATTTTCAAGATCAGCAAAAAGAATAGCTTCAATTCATAGCGTTGAATACCATGCATCTTTTGCAACATCGTTGCTCACAACAACCGCAAACACTTACCTTCGTAACAATCGCGAATCGAATCAAAGTAAACGTAGTAATTCTCATGACGTAAGAACAGCAAACTCAGCCAGGATTCAAATGCATAGATTGGCACGTAGAACAGTATGCGCACAACCCATCTTTGCTCGTTTGGACACGTGTAGTGTCGGAGATGAGAATATATCTGAGGAGAAAGTGCGATAAAGATAACAATACAATTTACATCATGGGTGCATACCAATTCGCAGGCAGTAAGGACTTATTAACAGTAGAAACAATGGAGCATCACTTCCTCAACTTCATTTCACGGAGGCTTTGAACTGGGAACGTTGCGTAAACATTTTCCATTGTTTCAAGACATTTGGATCCTGTCAATACCCAATTAGTGCAAACAGCAACAAAACGGTATTGGTGTGTCTGTATGTGTTTTTTGTGATGGAAATGCAGGTAATTCTGGGTATTTCGTTCGTGTGTTAGACAGCATCTGTGTGTGCATTGTATGCACATGTAAATAAACAGACTGGCTATGACGGCTTCACTTAGCGATGCTGTTGAACATAGAAGTTTATGTGCCCGTCCTCCTTCAAGGCATGTTGATCCACATTCCCGCATGCTAAATGGACGTAACACGGAACCAACGGTGAAGATATACGTTAAATTACGAGCGACCATTTTTGCAAACATTTTAAGCATGAGGTATAATTTTGGTACGACAATCACGCGTTTTACGAGAACTATTGATGGCGCGTAGCAAAATGACAGATGTGCAGGTCAGTGTATAGCAAGCTGAAAAGGGTGTTATGAAATTTGAGTTAAGCAAAAAGTGTAGGAAACACAAGATGACGACGCCAATAGCTTTCCGGCAAACGGCGGCAATATGCTAACAACTAGTCATGAACTGTGCGCAACTCGATAGAATTTATTGCGAGACAAAAAATGCGCCTTGATTTGATCCACACATTTCACTTTTCTGGCTGTTCTGGTTGCTTATCTTCTGAAAATGTTCTATAATAAGCAACAACCCATCTGCGATAGAGAATTACGAATTGCTCAAAGAGATTTTTCACGTAAACCTGATAACAATGTGATGCAGAGAAAAAAAAGGATTGTGAAAACATAGCAAACTATATGTATTTCCATAAAATCATCGTGTTGCACATTTTCACTAGATTTACAAGCACAATTTACTGAGAGATCCGAACATTTTATAAAGCTAAAATATATACAACTTAAACTGAACAGTATTTATAATTTTCCACAATGTATTTAGATGTAACAAACATTGAGATGTGCAATGATTCAAAATTTAGCGAATTGTTCTCACGTTCCAAAAAACGAGATTTGAACAATCGCAGAAGCACATTGCATCATGTTTATGCCACAAATGATAGTGAACTACTATATTGTATGGAATCACAACAATCTGAGTAAATAAGATGCCGCACAGTCTGAAAATGAGCTAAGGTTGCTCATCCTTAGACTAATACGGTGAAAAGTTAAACTGTAAATTGTAGCCTTCGTATCTGCTTGCCGCTCATAAACGGTATTAAATAAATTTATTGCTAATATAACTCGCATTTTGAACTTCTAGTTAAAATACTAAAAGCTATAGTGCAGAAATTCTTTATACTCTCACAGTAAACAAAGCAAATTGTTTCGGTTTCAAACTCTTCAATTTCATCGTCAAAAAAACAATTAAAGAACGGAAAAATTATATTAAATAAATGAACGTTAGGCCTCTAATCTATCGAAAATGAACAAATTCGTAAAATCTGCATTGATGGAAAATTGTGTATGAAGTTTGTTTATCAGTTCAATTTTTTATGCAAGAATAGCGATGCTCAGATTACAGTGCATTTCAGTTTTAGAAGTTATTGATTTATATTTTAATTATACCAGACGATTTGATGTCTTGTTCAATGGCTTTGAAAAAGAAAATAATGTGCCGATGAATTGCTCTCAATAAATTTATAGTCAGTCAATTAAAGCACATTCCTGTTTTTCAACTAACGATTTTATTCTATATCAAACCGTTATTAATATATTTTATCCGAACGTTTGATATGGCAACTGATTTAGTTTTATTATGTCTAACTCGTTAGAAAAAACAATTATTATATCTAAATGAGGCAAAAATAATTCTGTACATCAACAGTATATAAGTATTCTAAAGTGCGAAATGACTTTGAAGTGTTATTTGCAATGCAAACAAAATGTTCCGAATTTCCCTACCGAAGCAGCTACAACAACTTCAACGACAAATGAAGCTTTTTTCTCATCTAAAAATGCTCGAAGTATTGAATCTTTTCAATAAAGCACTGTGAAATAGCCTTCACGTTTTCAGATTGTAGTTAATTTTCTTGAAAAAATACAGTAAAGAACGGTAAACATGTTACAAATATAACTGACATAAAGAAATCAATAGACCAAGAAGCTTAGTTTAAACAGAACACTGTTGAACCAAAATATTTATTTCCATGCATTTTCATCACACATGATCGGTTTCGTGCTATTTGCACTCATCAGATAGAAAAAGTAAGATCAGGATTCGCATGCGCTTGAAACAGTTGAGGAATAATAAACAAGTGGCGCTTGTATGCCAATGTTGGATAAGGCTGGTACGACCAACCTGTACAATCACATTTGTCTAAACGCATGTTTAATGGGGTTAAACCCATAACCATGAACCAAAATATTTTCATTTGCAAGCATTTTCATCACACACACCACGAACGGTTTCGTTCAATTTGTATGCATATGAATATTTTAATTCATGGTTATGGGCTTAACGCCATTAAACATGTGTTTGGACACATGTGATTGAACGGGTTGGTCGTACTAGCCTTATTCAACAGTGGAATACAAGCGCTACTTGTTTACTATTTCTTCAATGCTTCATGCGCATGCGGATCCTGATCTTATTATCCCTACCTGGTGAGTGTAAATAGCACAAAACCGGTCGTGGGGTGTTTTGTGACGGAAAAGCATGCAAATGACTATTTTGTTCCATGGTTATGGGTTTAACCCCAGTAAACATGAGTTTGGACACGTGATTAAACAGGTTGGTCGTACCAGCCTTATCCAACAGTGGCATACAAGCGCTACTTGTTTGGAACACTGTTGAATTTGCAAAGCATACTTGTCCTAAAAATCTGTGATTTACTAATAGAAAGACAGGTTACTTCGAGGTTTCAACTTTACTATTTCGATCTCGTTTCATTGTAAAGATGGCCTCTACGATATGGTACGATTCAAACCTTTTAAATGGTGAGCGGTTTCGATATATTCCGTCCAAATTGTTTGTATGCACTTTTGCCAAGTGTGGGCACTAAAGAAATCACCCACTGAACAAGTCACAACATTTCAAAACAAACGTTTTTAAGTAGGTCTTTAGTGACAGGTGAATGAACCAAGAAAATACTTACACCAATGACGATGTACACTCCAGTTTAATAGAGGATGTTATCGAAGAATTTATTGAACCTTGACCAGTCATTTTGAATAATTTTGAATTCCAGGAAACTATGTACCAAAGAACTTTGTAGAACTTATTGTCGAGAGTAGCGGGGTTTTTTCTCTGCCATACGACAAGAAGAAATCTGAACTCTTATTTGGCAACTCAGCTAAAAATCGACCCGTTCAATCTAAACTGAACTAAACACAAGACTCGACCACAATATAAAAAATACCAGATTTTTGAAAAGCAAGTAGAAAGGTAATATGGCCTTTTAGTAAAGTTGTACAAATCATGAAAATGTATTTTTATGTATGTGTGTTCGATTTATTCGCTTGCAGTTTCGCATAGACGTTCCACCGTTGATTGAGAACCAATCAAAACAAAGCACACATCGATAATCACAACATGTCAAATAGAATGAAAGAAATCAATGTTTCAAGATTGTCTATCCTTAATACACCAGATAATGAACCACAATGACATATGTTATTCGGAGAACAATGAACATATCATGGAAATATAATAAAGACAATTCCTTGACTATTTTATTACTCAAATACCTGGATTGTAGTCAATACGATTGCAGCAAATGCAAAGATTCCAGCAGATGTTAGAGCACCAGCATTTTCCAAAAAAATGAATTGTTCGGACACTAATCTCGATCCATTGTAGTATGGAATTTTGTTTACATATTCAATAGCATTTATGTTTTCGGTAGTAGTGGAATCCATTGCAAGCTGACGTTAATAAAAAAGAAGTTCAAATACCCCCTGAAGTTCAAGGTTAGTTTTTACGATAACAACAAAGAAAAATAACCTTTTTTAATTAAGATGCTTTCTTCCGGATAAAAACTTACACAAAACACCGAAAGGCAACTGCCTAATGAGCCATATGCTTTTTGTCGTGCCTGAATCATGAGAAATTGAACGCCTACGAACGTTATTCTCGCCATTGTTAGAATGCACCAATTGATGCGTCCAATATTGGTGCTTCGGGAGTGAGTTCCACGAGTTTTATATTCAAATATTATATAATGGCTTTTTCATTCCTGCAGAGTATTTTTTCTGTTGTATTTATTCTATTTCTATTTAAAATATGCAATTGTTTAAATCCATGATGCTCTTGCGCAAACTAACCTTACGACCTTAGGAAGGCCTCCAATCGATCCTTCACCACATTATATAGCACCTTTCCGATTACGGATGTAAGGGTGACGGGTCAATGATTTGCAGGCAGAATTGGGTTTCTACCATTGAACATAGGCTTAATGACAACACATCCCGATTCTGTTGGAAGTTTTACTTTTTACGATTTATACTCAAAGGTTCTATCAATGTATCAATAACGGTCTTCAGCAAGGCAGGGTGCACATCGTCTCGACCTGGCGCATGCATGCTGAGGGTTTTTCTAATTATCTATGGGTCAGCCATAATAGTTGATATACCCGACTCGGATACTGGTTCCATCAAAAAGTCATCATCCTCCATGGAATAAACAGGTGCATACTTTGCAACGAGTGCTTCTGCTTTTGTCCAAATCTCAGTGAATAGAGCTTTGAAATATTAGATAAAAATTTGTTTTTTTTTCAAGATTCAAGATTTATGGTTGAAAAAGCAAATTGCTGTACAGTGCCATAGGATATACGTATAAAAAATTAAAAAATCGTTACTTGTATGATCATATCCGTGTTCTTCATAGGTGGAGCAAAAATAATCCTCAATGGCAACACAGACTGAGGGTAAAAAATCTTTGGATGGACGGTAGTTCCGTGCGTTAAAAAATATAGACATCAATAGGTAGGGGCCAACGCAGTAGTTCTCAACATAAGGTTTCGTAACCTTTGTTTAAAGATGTGCTCGTTCGCTGAGGTAACAATATCTGTCGGCAAGCTATTCCACAAGAAGCATACACGAACAGCGAAGAAGTGACGACGACAATTCAATCGTGAGTGTGGGATTTGAAGGGTCAAAGGGTGGCTGCGTGTGGGGACAACCGAACCAAACTTGAAGAGGTGTTTGAGAGGGTGGGATTTCGCGTAGATGATTCGATATGTCAGAGTGAGGTCGTGTAGGATACGCCTGCGCTCGAGGGTGCACAGTTCAAGTCTGGTCAGTCGCTGCTCAAAGGGTAAATTATTCAATCCGGTAACCATTTTGGTTGCCTTGTGATAAATTCGTTCGAGGAGCGAGATGTTTTTTTCCATCCATGGCGTCCAAGCTTGTACAGCGTAGTCAACGACAGGATGTATGTAAGTGTTTAGTAATTTCGCGAGTGAGTGTGGTGGGAAACGTCCGAAAATGCGTTTCAGTAAACCTAGCAAGCTGCACGCACGCTTGTAGACGGCTTCGCACTGTAGGCTGTTCTTCAAAGTGCCAGACATCAAGATTCCGAGATCTTTTTGTGATGTACTCCATTCAAGCGGGTGGCTGCCAAGTGTGTAGGTAAAGGGAAAGGGTTTTCCGACTTGCAACATTTTGCACTTGCGGAAATTAAATGGCAGTTTGTTTTGGATTGACCACTGGTGCAGCTTATTCAAATCTCCTTGCAGAACTTGACAGTCCTCGATAGAGTTGACCTTCGTCCAGATTTTTACATCATCTGCGAATAAAACAAGCTTACATGCTAGTAAGTTCGGTAGATCGTTTATAAATATGAGAAACAGTATCGGACCGAGAACCGAACCCTGAGGGAATCCGCTCGTGGCTTCAATAGTTCGAAAAGATTAACCATCTATTCTGACTTTTACTTTGCGTCCAGACAGGTAACTTGTGAACCATGTTAGTAGGTTTCTGATGAGGCCAAAATTCTGCAGCTTCTGAAGCATTAAGGAGTGATTCACTCTGTCGAATGCTTTAGATATTTCTAAGTAACCGGCATGGACGGAACCCCCCTTGGTCTAGTGCTTGCGTCCAGTCATTTAGAGTCGTGAACCAGTTAGACAGGCATGAATATGTTTTCCTAAATCCGTGTTGTGTGAAATCGTAATGGCACCGCGAAGGCCGGAGTAATCGACTCTCCTGATGAACTTAACGTCACCCGACGCCCTTCTGGTGTTGCACACGAATTCGAAGGACAACACAAGATGGTCACTTAGCCCCAAAGGACTATGATACTGCACTGACTCCACTGCTGTTGCTTCGGAGGTCAAAACCAGATCTAGAATTGATGACTCATTGAGGCCCCTTTGTCGAGTGAATGAATGGACATGGTTGTATAGGGGAATGAAAGTGATAATCTCACGGAATTTGTACTCAAGGGATTGCTGAGTATGCACACTTTTGGTGTAGAGATGTGGGAGGTTAAAATCACCCATTATTAACAATTGGCATCCTCTAAGATTTCCAGCGTTGCGCATCATTTGTAACAACGTTTCATTGTGGGCATTGGAAGAGTTGGGCGAGCGGTAGATCACACCAAGTATACAGTTCTCTCCAGTTTCCAAACGAATGCTACACCACATGGTGTCCTCTAGCTGAAACCTTGTGTCAGGTACAGCTGTGCATTGAAGGCGTTCGTTATAATACAAAGCAACTCCACCACCTGATCTTGAACGGTCTCGTCGAAGTAGGATCATGTTGGGAAGTGCCAGCTCGCAATCGTTCACCTGATCGTAAAACCATGTTTAGGTAACAGCAATGAAGTCAGCAGAAAACTGAGTGTTAAAGTGGGATAATTCGGCGATTTTGTTCCGCAAGCACTGTGCATTTGTGTATAGGCATTTAACAGGGGTTTTCGTGTGTAGCAAGCCTATGTGGATGATGTTTGTATGTCCGACCCCCTGAGAGCCGGACCATGATGTACTCGGTCCGACTCGGTTTGAGCCGGACCCACTACGTTTTTTGATGTATTGATTGCTTCAGTTCCAGTGGGAACGCTGCCGTCTACCGCCGCCAGCCATGAGTGTGTCTCACTCATGGTACTTGGTCTCGGTGGACAAAGTCTAATGTCTTCCGGTAAAGCACGTTTTAATATTTTCCATTCGGACTTAACAAATTCAGCCATGTCGTTAGTTAAAAAGGTAATCCTGAGAGGTTTCGGTCCGTCTCCTTTATAGTATATTAAAGGGCACCCGGAAAGTGTCAGTGATCATAACGTTTGAAATATTAAGCAAAGACGCAATGTAACACCACTGCTTGAAGTCATGATCTGCTGTTTCCTGTCCCGATGCTTCAGTGGTATCTTCTGGTACCCCAAGTAGAACCATACTCCGCGATACCGTTTTCTCCTCAGTGTTTGAGGCACCTTTCCATTCCCACCATGGCACATCAGGATATATCCGGCAATTTGAATTCGGATCCGTCTTTAGTCGTTACGAATTTAGCAGTATGTTTTCGATATCGACCTCAAACTTCAGTGTAACTTTTAGTAACCGAGGTTGATCTCTATGAGGTGAGGTGGAATGGCGAGTTAGACGAATCAATTTGTCAGGAGTAACATGCTCAATTTGCAATTGTTGACAAATTTGAGACCATATATCGAGGTCGTGTTTGTGTTTTCTATCTAACAAGCTCTCGCCGGACACTTTAACATGCATGGCATGACTTGGTGTATCCAAGATTATACATTATTATTATTATTATTATTATTATTATTATTA
>JACCGJ010005921.1:3607-24004 GCA_013407085.1 Atriophallophorus winterbourni
CAGACCCGAAGACCCGCCTCCCACCTATAACATTTGCCTCCAACGTAGTCAACGTTCGTCTCCGCATGCAACCGGCAGACTGAATGCTTGGTGGTATTTCTGGGGTCAGCAGATCCGAAAACCCGCCTCCCACCTTAAGCACCAGCCCCCGGGCCCGACACCCCAGGTACAGTAGAATAAAGCAAGTGACTTTATTTAGTGGCGAGTCACACACGCCACGTCGCATCACCATCACTGGACACCTGTGGCTTTTTATAGGGAAAATGTTTGCTAGACAAAGATCCGCCACGTCCTCCGGTTCTGCCAGCGCCCTACCATAAGCTCATGCATGATATCCTACCCGAACGAGCCTTATGTATTGCATCCTCCAACAGCGGAATTTTGCGCCATCTAAACAAGTCTAAATTACAAAATATTGTATCCGGGTTTCCAAACATAAATGGTTCATCAGGTATACAACCGAAAGTTTTACGCCAATCATACGTATTGTCATGCTGACCATACGTCGCCCCAATTAAAGCTGATTCAGTGTCATGTGAACCAGGCCTACTTTTCATTTGGGCTGATTTGTTGTCAGGTGGGCCAGGCTTAGTCTCCATCTGATCCGAATTAGTGTCGGAAAATTCAGTCACAAAATCCGACTGAGCTAATTCAGTGTCAGGTAACTCAGCTTCCTGATCACCATCGACAACACGAAGGACAATATCCTTCAACATCACACCAGTAGAAACAATTTCTTGACAATTGACGAGACTAACAGGCTTTGCTATTGTATGCGATTGCCCGAAGCGGTCCTTAAGGATTGATCTCGCCCGCTTATACGCACGTTCAGGTGGCAGCATGACACACTCTTCAATAGATTCTTTTGCTATACCTCGGCAATAATTTAGCAAACATAGGAACCTCTGTCCGTCATCAAGAGTTCTAGACTTCACATAGGTCTCGAACTGACGACAAAATTTCCCGTAGATGCTAGCTGAACCATCAAAAGATATCATTTCTATCTTCGAAAGGTCAGATCTTGGTAAACAACCAGGCGTTTCATTACGAAGAGAGTCTTCTTTCTCCGAACGAGGGTAGTCAGCTACTTCTGCCTTTTGAGGCCATCAATGCGCAAGATAACTTGCAACCTTTCGATTAGTAGCAATATCATGCAACTGTGAATCTGCATCGTCGGATGCAGAAGCAGCAATTTCGGCCATTTCAACCTCCTGTACCGCCTCAAGCAATTTCTCTTTGTGCTGCATTTCGAGAGCTTCACGTTCCTGCGACAGTTTTAGTCGTTCCAAACGCATCTTAGCCTTACGAACAAGGATGTTTGATTCTATCTTTGAACCCCTTAGGCTACCTCGAGAGCCCTCAACAGAACAATGAATGCGCTCACCTGCGGTGTGTTCCGTTCCATTATCGAACAATTGTTGGGAGGATTTGATTTTTTCCACAAAACTGCGGGTAACAGGCATATTGACGTCAGCGAATTCGACGTTGAGTACTGTAGCGTCCACAAATTTGACGTTGAGTACTGTATTTTCTCCAATTGAGACAAATGCGGTCCAAATCGAATTCCAACGTTGAGTACTGTATTTTCTCCAATTGAGACAAATACGGTCCAACTCGAATTCCAACGTTGAGTACTGTAGCGACCAAATCGTCACTGGGGAATAGTTTCTGTCACGGAAACTAGTTGTCTGCTACAAGCCACGAGATTCTTATACCGGGAATGACGAGCGTTTACGAATCGATCCCAAATCAGAACAATACGTCAATTTACGCTGTACTATATTGACAAAGACGATTAAAAGCAAAATATAACAAACCTCAACGGTAATCGAATACAGGTTTCAATGCAAACCCAACGCGTCCAATAAACGGAAGTCAAACAGCTCAGTTGAGAGCACAAAAATTACCGTTTTCCAATAACGGTAAACACGGGTAACGGACAAATCAAAATGTGCGGAAGCCGAAGTGCAGTTAAACAAAGGAAAAATGTTCGGGAAAGAAAACTCTCACAGATTTAACATTTAGTTTAAATGTTATTTTTAATTTAAAGAACAAACAAAAAATATCACGGGAAAATTATGACACAAAAAACTTGATAAGTAACACGGGTGTAGGGTGGGAAACAAATGTCTCCAGTTCGTTTGATCTTGCTGGACCGAAAAAGGAATTTTCAAGACATCGACGCGGATTCATACAATATACATAAATTGCAACATTTTACAATTTCTAAAGTTGAATGGAAGCTTGTTTCGCTCTGACCAGATGTTCAATATATACAAATTGCTTTGTAAGCACAAACAGTTCACGCTTGACGTGATTAACATGCAAAGTTTAACGTCATTCGCAAAGAGGACCATTTTGGCTGTGACAAGTTCCGGAATGTCATTGTTGTAGACCAAAAAGAGAACGGGACCAAGTACCGAACCTTGCGGGTCACCGCTAGTGGCTTCGATTTCCCCAAACATCACACCATCGATAAGCACAGTTGCCTTACGATCAAGAATGTAGATTCTCAGGAGTATAGAATGGTCTTCGCGATCAAACGCCTCTCATATGCCCAGGTAACAAATGCATGCAACCATCCTCATCCGCTGCCTGCGTCCAGTCGTCCATTGTCTCCAGTAGGTTAGTCGAGCAATAACTAGACTTCCGAAATCCATGTTGCTCTCTGAACAACAAGTTTTGGGTTTCGAGATGACTCACAATTCTTCACACACAATTCGCTCCAAAACTTTTGAGATCACGGGAAGGAGTGTAACAGGGCGGTAATTTACTGAACAACACTGGTGTTGTTTGTCAAAACGCACGGCTTTCGGATTTAAAATCCCAGATGGAGTAGTGAAAATATGAAACAAAAACCCTTTGTATTTGTTTGTCATGTTTTCATGATTAACAAAAATGTGAAGTGAGGTGTGAATTTAGTCAAATTAAACAAATTTACATATGATATGTTGTAGATAGTTTAATTGAAAATATGTTTATCAATAAGAAGAACGAAACGAATTTTCAGCAGTTACAATAAGTTCACCAAAAAAATTTAAAAAAAAATTGACGAACAGTTTCCGACATCATGTTATAATTTGTCGACTGGATGATGTTTCTTGTCCGTCTTGATTGATAATTTCCACATATTAGGAGGTTTATTAGCAAATGTCGTAACCAAATGTTTTGGGACAAAAACTTTCACAGCATCTCGTAATTTGTTTAAAATTGCACGTCCAAAATTGGCTTCAGTGGATACGAAAAATGATGCATTTGGCTCACAGATTGCGTTAACATTTAACGAAAAGAGCGGGAAAATGTGTGGAGCAATTTATTTTTATGCACAGCCAATTTAAAGGCCCCGAAAAAAGGTAATCTTGTCTTTGTCTCAACATTTGCTCCCATTAAATTAAAACTATTAAAATTCTCCAAATGTTTTCATCAGCATTAAGGTATTGTATATCAAAAATTCAACTTCAACAGCACATGCTAAAAAACGCAACCCGCTTTAAAATTACCGTATGTACGGTCTCATTACTGATCGCCATCAACAACTCAACGAAATTCCAGTATAATCTATTTGTTTATTGTTGTTGGTTTCCTTCGGTCGATGTCGACGATGGATGTACATCACAATCGAATGAATTTTCAAGTTCTACAGCTTTTCTAATGACTAAACAGTCCGATTCAGGAGGAACAATCTCACTCACAGCGCTTGCAAAGATAGGCAGAACTTGTAGGTTGGACGTCAGTTGCACACCGGCAGGATGATCTGCGTTCAGCAGCCAAGACCTGTATCTGCTCCTCCTCCCCAGCTTGCAGACGACGCTTTACACAATGTCTCCAATGTGAGCGGTCAAGATCAAGTTCTTTTCAACTCGAGTGGTCAATGCCAATAGCTTTCATATCTCTTTTGCAGATGTCTTTGTACTGTCTGCCCAATGGTGGACTTCCTAATTGCAACTCACCATAGAGTAGCAGTAGCGGAGTAGCAGGTACCACACGTAATACTGACATATTTCTCGCATTATCACTTAGTCCTTTAACCGAATAATATAATATTAAAGCACTCATCACATAACCAACACCTTCCGCACATCATTAGATTCCAGCTTGTCGGAATTCTCTGTCCTCTTCACTGTCCGCGTTGAGCCTCGATTTTCCGGGGAGCTGTTCACGTTGTACGACCGTCACGGATTCGTCCAACTCAGTGTGTCGTTCGGTCACGAACTTGCCGTTCGGTACGCGGTAGCCTCGGGTGCCTCAACCGCCCATCCCAGAATGATGGACATGGAGCGAATGCACCAAACGGAACGCGTGAAATTCGAAACTCGGATTGATGATGGCCTGTAAGTTGGAATGTACGGAGTGTTTTACTATAGCCGCGACGCTTCTAATAGATGACAACCTCGTTGCTTTTGCTGATGGTGGATGATTGAATTCTGATCTCTGTCTGATAAACGATTTGGTGGGTAATGTTGATTGTAATAGCGATGCACAAAAAACGATCAGATTATAAATGAGTAACACTGGGATGGGTTGAAATCGGAAAGTCTATTTTGCTATGTCACGTCTGCAGTACGTAAAATTTTGTTAAAGAGACTTGCAACTACTGGTCACCACTGGTTTGTCCTTAACCGCTAAACAGACTATAGTACGCCTACACGGTGTCACGTCTCGTGGGAATGACCAGGATCAGTGGCCGATTTTCCACACAGTGTATCCACGTCAATCTGATACAAGTGAACACGGTCAAGGTCAGTTGACACAGCGGCCCACATACGTAAAAGTACATAACTAACGGGGCTAAGGTTAAGCTGTTTGAAGAAAAACAAAAAAACAATTAAATAGTAGGTATAAGGTGAATCACAACTATTTACTTTCGAATCAGTGCCGAGCGCCAGATTGTGGAGATTTCTGACCAATCCACCTTATTGACCGCCAGTCGACCTGCCTTGCAATTTCGACCGCCTCCGCATGTAGGCGTTCGCTATACGATTTAATACCGCGTCTTAATATTGCCACATTGTCTAGATCGACGCTGTGGCCCGTATCTAAAACGTGCTCCGCCAAGGCGGAATCACGAATAAGGGATCGATATTCCCTCGCATCCCATGGCTGTCTCGCGACACACTTTCGGTGCTCTTCGATTCTAGTGTGAAGTTTCCTGGAAGACTGCCTTATGTAAACACCCGAACAGTCCTTACAGTTGATTCTGTAGATGCTGTTCTTAACGCTAGATGAAGGTGTCTTATCCTTGAGGTGCATCAGAACCGAACGGATAGTTTTCCATTTCTTATAAGTTATGCGTATGACCGCTTGGTTCAACATTCTACGTATCGCTTCAGATGTCCATTTTACATACGGTAAATAGAAAATATTAATATTAAACTATCGCTTGGCGCGAAGTTATGCTGATAAATTCATCGAGTTAGTTCATTAAGAACCATCCGCAGTAGATTAGAGAACTTTGGGAATCGGTGTTAGCTATCCGAGCCTAAAAACTAAGCATTCGAAATTTACCGCGATTTACGTCGTTTCTGTTATTCAAGCATGCTTTAACCAATGGAGTAATGTAAACATAAAGATTGAAGCCTAATTACGTAAACCACAATTCTGAGTTCAAACTATTATGTTTCCAGATGTACTGACGGTTTTTTTTTATTAATCTTTGTTTATCATTGTCAAATCTCTTGGACATCTGAGATTTCGATATCTATGTTCAAAGGAAGTCATCGGGTTTTGGAAATTCCATCGCCTAATTTTATTAGCGAAAATGTTTCAAAGCCGTTCACATTCCCAAGTGTGTACATCTTGACAACCAACTGCTTCTTTTTTCCCGGGGTTCTCCAATCCCTGGTCTGTCAGTAATTACTTGAACAGACAGTACCCTCACACATTACCGGTCAAGTTTGATAGCACACCCTGTGGTTGGCGTAGATTTTGTAACGGGTAGAATCTTGTGTGTACATCCTTTTTTGTTATGTGAAACAACGCCATTTGTGCTTCTGTCATGTAAAATTGAACGTGTGAACCTTTTCTCGTGGAAAGTATAAATTTTGACAAGGAGTATTCAAAAACTGACAAAGACTTGAAAGTCAATTTACTAGCTCAGTGTATGCTGCGCCAAGCCAAACTGTCCATTTTCAGAGCAATGTAAAACTAGACCCCCTTTTGAACACCGTCGTCCTTCATTTGTTCTCAAATTTCGGGCGAGTACACTTGGTCAGGTGGAAAAGTGATGCGGGAAACAAGAGTTTATTGCGAACAAAAGCATTTTTGGTCCGCAATTACCATGGGATATTGAATGCTCGATCATGCATAAAAATGGCTCAGAATCCCGCGTCAAATTTGCATATAATTTCAGATATTGCCCAGTTATATATTCACCGTGAATTTATACGAAGTTTTACTTGGATCTATTTGAAACAAATATGTATAACCTTTGACCAATTGTCTGTTTTCTAGGTGCGGTGACAATAGTTACGGGGAGCGTATTCTAACCAACGCAGGCGCGCACAGTTTAAAAGTGTCGGCGACAGCCACCGCAGAGATTGAGAGTTTGTAATGTAGCTAAGTGGTTAGGTGTGGGACGATTAGTGATAATTGATTAACTGTTTTAGTGGGAGGTTTGGAGTATGTAATATTCTGTATGTAGCTATCATATTACTCCCAGCACTTATAAGGAATGAAGTTGTGAGTCTCAGTCGTTAGATGCAAACTTAGAAGCGTATGTTCTACAAAATTTTGACGAGTTTTTTGTCCGGAGATATGCTCTATACACCAGTGTGATGTCATTTTTGAGCGGAGACTTGTGATAGATTTTCAATAATTTGAAGTATGTAAGTTTTTATCAGCATATGGCAAATTCCACTTTGTAAAAGACCTAGCAATGTAAATTGTTTCCGGGCTTATATCTATCAAGACTGTTATTCTGCTGAATAATTTCGTTCCAAACTGGTATGTGTCTATTGACGGAGCTTGCCAATTTGCAACACGTTACATGTCCAGAAGCTTATTACTCAACTTAAGCCGATGGCAAGCTGATCTGCGTTCAAGAATCAAAACTTTATCGTCACAGAACTACCTTGCACTAGAGAGCGTTTTTGTGTATTGTTGAAATAACCAAGGATGGAATTGCCCTAAGCATGGAAACATGTACCTTTCTAGTGACAATTATGTTATATGGGACCAATTCGTTAGGATTTTGAAATATTTGACACCGATTAACTGGATAAAATGCCTTCGATATCCTCAGATACGAAGCGTTCATACAAATTCTATCGTTCGTTTGTTCAGCACGATTTAGAAATCAGCTGTAGAAAACGTGCTATTTCCAGTAATGGTTCTGTATGACAAACCTATATTTTGCGCTTCTTGGTGACAAACATGCATTTCTCATACTATCCGCTACAAAACTTTGGATATTACACACACAAGACGGTAGTCTTAAGAATCTAAATGTTTACTACCCTTGTTAACAGATGAAACAACCTCAGGCATCCATTCCCCTGACACTAATCCATCGACCAAAGCATGTTGAAACAATTTGTTCAATATGTGAAATGCTGCTGATCAGGGTTTTTTTAGTGAAGCGAAAAGCTTAAGTACACTTGACCTTGAAACAGACAAATTTCAGTGTTCTTATCACCGTTAAATGAACCGTGCTTAGTAAAAACGTGGAATGTCTGGTACCCTAAATTAATATCAGCCAATTGATTAAATTCATTTATCGAATTGATTGATACTGCTAAAATCACTCACAAATACATTTTTACTTTCACTCAGATTTCAGAAATTTTACGATAGATAAAGCAGTCGATTATTCTAATTCACAGCCTATGTATAGTTAAAGCAGCTTCCAGTGTTTGAAAGTGTACGATAATATTTTAAAGGGACGGAGACATACTAGCGGAGAGCGTCCATCATGCGTTCCCAGATAAGATATAGTACATCATCTTCTGACAACCCAAGGGCAAGAAGCGTAGAAACTACTGGTGAAAACAATCGCAAACCCAAAAATTATTCTGGTGATAACTGAAAGGCATCGTCAGATACTGAACGATAGTAATCCAGAAGGGTTCGAACCCTTAATTTCGTATCTGAAGTACATGTGCATTTCATCACCCCCATGTGATTCCTGAATTATCTAACGAAAATAGTTAAACAAAACTCTCGTTTTAGCTGGCATCGTGTTGCGATTAGTATGAAAGACGGAAGCGTTCATCTTCAAGTGGACTGTCGACCGCGCGAACAACTTCCTTGTAATAGGACCAACATCGAACTGGATCAGAGGGGTCGATTGCAAATGTTGAAAGATGGAATACAGGTAAGAGTTTGGTTGGTCTTGAGAACGGTTCATAAACGCTTGATTGCGATCGGTCAAACGGTGGACGGTGGCCCAGGTCGTTAAGGCGTGGGACTACAATGTTGATGGTCGGGGGTTCGTTTCCCAGCCAAAGCGGAGGATATGCACTGCTGATGAGCTTAAAAAAGAGCGAAACTGGAGTCCAGTGCTTCCATTATGGACCGTCGTGATCAACTTTGTGAATAGTTCGATAGGCTTGGCACGGATGAAGAGTTCGATTCCTTAAGCATGCTTATAGTGGTTGTGGTCAAAAGTTGATTTTAAAGAGATTCATTTGAAAAACCCCGCATTTTGAAAAAATTCACAAACTTGTTTTTATTTCATACCCCGGTTAAAATTATTACTCACAATAGTCAAAAAAACTGAGCTCACCCAATACACTGTTTAGTTTACGGGGCAAAATTAGTTAACCTTGGTGGTCTGTTTACGTAACCAAGGCCTACAAGACCTATGAGGCAGGTTGAATATTGAGAAATTGGAATAATCTTCCACGCGACACTTTGGCTGGATTTAGCCTTGCGATCTCAGGCTCAGATCTGTGAGCATGGATATTTGCGACTGAAAGAAAAATCGTGCCATCCCAGAGTTTTACTGAAAAGTGAGAAGAAACACTTTAAAAATATGCATCATGATAAACTCCGTGGCGTGGAGAGCTAATAAAGTCTAATTGGGATTGTAATGTATGTATTGGAACTATTCTCATCTTTTTGAGAATACGAATTTTAGCTTCTAGCCAAGATCGTTCAATGTTTTGTGTATGTGTTCTAGCTTGTTGATTAATATAGCTTTGCTGGTGGTTGACGGCCGAATGATTGACGTAGCGATTTAGAGTCGAGTAGGCGGGCCATTCATCCGAGTGGATGATGGATCCTCTTTGAACTTCTCTTCTAATAATTGGTTCTAATGTAGCTCGGTGTCTTTTTGCAACATAAAGTAACGACAATTCAAGACATTTTTAAGGCCAAAACCCTTGGTCCGTCTATTCTTCGTTTGTGGTTCCTGTTGTTGACTACATGTGCTTCACTGTCAGTTGATTCGGCTCTTTCATCACCATTAAGAAGACGACCTAAATTGTATTTTCTTCTTCCATATTTTCCACAAGGAGCAATATCTACTGGTTCTTCAAGAAGTTCATAGCGCCTTAGAAATTCCGTGGTAGCTAATTCATCTCGGATAACTTGTGTGTACAGGTCTTTAACTCTCATCATGGGCTGACGTGATTTAGAATTGAATTCAGGTTCTTATCAATTAGAAAAAATTTTAAAAAGTTTATCAACTAAAACAAAGAAGTAATTTATTAATACTTAATATTTAATACACGTAATATTTAATATTTATTAATATTCATCAATTTCTAAGAAATTTATTAATATTATTATTTATTAATATTATTAATTTATTAAAATTTAGTTGGATCACAAGCTAAACTAGAAACATGTGTGTAGAAATCTTCATTCAAGGTTCGATTGAGATACGTACAACTTAGTAAAACCCAAAATAGCTCAGAATGGAGAATACTTTCTACCAAAGAGAAATTATTTTTATCAAAACACAGACCTGAAATAGTTTTAATGCGATCCTTCAAGTGTAATTTCTAAACCTTTTTGTAATCGAAGTCTCCTTTATCCAGGGTGCCATCCAAGACTTGTTCATATCACCCTCGGGAGAAATGGCTAGCAAACAATGCAAGGTATACACCACGGACTGTGAAGAGGAACGAATGATGGGCGATGAAGTAAGTTTATGAAGAAGAAACGGAAAGTTTGCAATATTTCTTGCTGGTTAATATTAAAAGCGCTGCTATCTCGGCTAGCAGAAAAATCAATTTTCAATTAATACGCTTACTGCTATAATTTGTTTTAAGTTCTCTCGTGATACATGTGAAAAAAACTATTACACAGACGGTAAGAGACAGATGCCTGTGAACTTCAAAGAGAAGGTATTTACTGCCTTGAAAAGAAATCTGTGAGTCGTTCGATTTACCAACCTAATAATACACCCTCCATAAAACGGCATGAATAACTGTATGATTGTTCAGCCGTCTAGTTATTATTGTTTGGAATATTTGTAGCTCGGGTCGTTGTTGTAGCTTACTTGAATTTGTTCTCCGAGCTTGTTGAGTTTGCATCGGACGTTTCGTTGACAGACTAGGCAACATCTTCAGCGATTGTTGGCAAATTGACTGCTCGAAGTGAAAGATGCAATACCCAAAAATGAAAACGCAAACGTAGTGTACAAAGTACAGTGCACGCACTGTGACAAACACTACATCGGGCAAACCGGTCGAAAACTAAAAACTCGAATCCATGAGCATCAACTGGCCGTACGACGTCACGACACCAAGTCTCTCATATCAACGCACGTCGACAACGAAGATCACGAGATGGACTGGCATAACTGCCACATCTTGGGCCGAGCTAATAACAAAGCAGCACGAGAGTTCATCGAAGCCTAGCATTCCGGTGGACGATCGATCAACGAACACGTGAGCTTGGACGACATCTACGCACGGATGCGACTGAGACGAAGAACCGTAAAGGCAGCCAACCAATCAATCAATCACATGCGATCACTAGACCAGTGGTCGGCCGGCCAAATACCATCGTCAGTGCCACTTCGAGCAGTCAATTTGCCAACAATCGCTGAAGATGTTGCCTAGTCTGGCAACGAAACAAGCTCGGAGAACAAATTCAAGTAAGCTACAGCCGTCTAGTGTCTATCTGAATGAAGACCCGCAGTGGTTTCTCAGTCATTTTTACGGTAGCTTACGTTCACGTGCTAAACTGGTCTTCGAGCACACACACGAGAATATTATTCCTGTTTTTCACATGCTTTTCAGTGAACCATTCAATTTTTGCCGAATTATTAGCTGCATTTACTCGAAAAACTTGATTACATATAACTTATTGATTTTAGGCGATTGTGGATGATGACCCATACCAAGTAAGTTCTTAAATTAATATCGTTGTTTGCACTTTTGAACAACACGTTTAGCAATCACTTAATTTGTCGTTAACATTTTTCAACAAAAAGCCAAATTTGTGTTTCAGGGAAGTCCAGGTCCTATGGGTGACCTTGGACCCCCGGGTGATAAGGGAGATCCGGTAAGACTTTGATGACCTTGAACTGTGAACCATTACAACGGCTTCCCATGTGACTTATCTTACTTCGTTTCAGGGAGCGAATGGCGTACCAGGCACGAATGGGGAACCAGGTCCAACCGGCCCGGGAGGGTCACTGTTCGTGATTCCTTTGAATTTGGGCGTGGGAAGCAGTTCTCATTCGAGAGCAGCTACCTTTCGTGATTTACTTCAGAAGCATTTGGTAAGTACGTGTGGTGTTTGTTAGTTAGTGGGTCTTTTCAAACTATTATACACTACTATTGTACACTTTCCGGCAACGATGTCCAGGCTTAATGTTAAGTGACACCCATATACCGAGATATTTTACTGCGGTTGTCCAGACGAGATCATGCGTACCAAGCTGATACGTGTGGTGCAGATATTTTCCAAGCCGCAGTATTTTACATTTCACAGGATTAAATGGTAACTCATTTGACTGAGATCAACGAAATAAGTTACACAGATCCTGTTGTAATGGTATACAGTCATTAACATACCTACATGTTTCTATATTTTAATATCATCGGCAAATAGTACCAAGTTGCATCCAATATCCTCTACTATATCGTTCATATACACCAAGAATAAAAAAGGTCCAAGCACCGAGCCTTACGGAACTCCACTTGTGACTTCTATTCTTCTAGAGAAGATGCTGCCAACGTGAACTTGGACGTGTCTATCAGTAAGATAGTCCCTTATCCAATTCAGCAATATTCCCGTTATTCCATAAGATTCGAGCTTTTTAATTAAGATGTCATGGTTGACCTTATCGAAAGCTTTGGAAATGTCAATGTAGAAAGCATGTACAGTCTCACCTTGGTCTAGTGCCTTGGTCCAATCCTCGAACGTTGTAAGAAGGTTAGAAAAACAGCAACGATCTCTTCGAAAACTGTGCCACTACATAGACCTTAATTTTTCTGGACCCAAGGTCGATTAAAAGAAGAATAAATGGAGAGTGGAAAACCGTCTTCATGAAATTTCACCCCTGAATCAGGGTGCAGGACCGTCGAAGTTTAGCTTGCAACTAATTTGGTAACCATTTTGCACTCGACTATTTTGCAAGCTTTAAGATTATCACTAAGATTCTCACTAAAAATGCAGCTGTGGTGGATTTAGAACAAGGCCCATCCGCTAGGAAGATGAATGTGGTGCTACGATTTCCCCACCAATTCATCATAATCCATTTTGATGTCAAAATCTTTATATTGTCCATTCATACGATTGCACACAGCTGCTTTCCCAAATGTAGTTAAAAGTAGCTTCAAATTACGACTTTCCTTTACATTAATACAGTGCGAACCACAACTCATTTTACCTGACCCAACTCGATTTGTTGCAACTTATTGTTATGCTGGTCAAATTTACTGTTCGATGTGTTTTCTGGTGTCGGTGTGATTTGGTTTCTCAAGCGATTTTCAAAAAACCGTCTGCAGCTTCATATGTGATAATGCAGGGATGGGGAACGCGAAGGAATTGCTTGGGGTCAATTGAGGCGAAGAATGCATAACCTGTCCTAAATTCCATCATATTGTCTGCTCAGGATTCTACGGCACTCAAACCAACATTAGCGAAAGCACGCACCGCGTTACGCGGCCACTTGTCGACGTTGTCCCGATTCATTTCTGAGGTCGAGCTTTCCAACGCGAATTTCTTTCACCCACGAAACCCACCACCAAAGAGAATGCCAATTTGTCGAACGTAATAATACGCACATGCCAAAGAACAAAACAACTCCGCCAAGGACGTTCCCAAGCTTGTCTGAGAAAGGAGGAGGGATGGGCTTAGGGCTAGCAACCCTATCCCGCAAAACCTACTTTGCTACGGAAACGATGACAACAGATCTGTGGTTCTGTCATGTCTGCAGGATGGATCCCACTTCGCATACGAAGGTAGCCATGCACTGGCATCCGCAAGGTAAACGAAAAAGGGGACGACCCAAGGAAACTTGGCGCAGAACGTTGGAGCGCGAACTACATGCACAAGGATTCACGGTGCAGACGGCAACGGAAGCAGCGACAGACCGGAACCACTGGCTTGAAGTTGTCTTCGCCTCATGTGCCACCCGGCACGGAGAGGACTGAATGAATGGAAAGAACAAAACATCACACACACACATCTTCCATGTGCAACTCACGTTACAGCAACTTAGTCCTCAACATTTCTGTCCCGGTTGTCCCTTTGACTTGATTTATCGATCGATTTCGTACCAACTGGTTCCATTCAAACTTCTTTGAACGAAATTGAGAAATTCTATATCGTTCGACGGTGACTGACGTTGTCTATTTCTTCAGGTTTATGGGGATTGTATCGTGCGAAGTGTTCTCATTACAAAACCAGAATTATTACGCGCTCACGATTGTAGTTGTCGGTTATTTATGGGCTTCCTATTCTTATCCGGCGTTCTGCTTATCACCTGTAAGCCCTTGATTGACATTTCACACTTACACACCTAAGTCCACAAGTTGGGCAGGGTGCTGAACTGTCGAAGTTATTACAATAATGTGTTGCTTACATCTTCGGCACTTACACACCACTACAGGTTTCTCTCAGTTTGCCGTCATCAGGTGGATACAGTAAGATTAGCTTCAGTGAGCCTTGAAACAGTGGATTGATGGTAAACTAGGTTATACTTGAATTCCACTGTTGCATAGGGTTCGTACAGCCAACCACGATGTTCAAACACAGAATTACAATGTGATTCTTGGACAAGCACTCAAGGCGCTTATGGATGACCAAAGTAATGCGTTGTTCACATCCCCCGCACTTACGCACCACTACTGGTTTCTGGCTATTAGCCGTCATCCGGTGGAGACAGTAAGATTAGTTTCAGTGAGCCTTGTAACAGTGGACGTGTGGTAAATAACGAACCTCGATGTTTGGACAAAGGATCACGTAGTGATTCCTGGTTGTTTTACGAATCATATTAAACGGTGGATTTGAGGTCTAATTTTGTTTACCACTACATCACTGTTACGAGGCTGACTGAACCAAATCCAATTGTCTCCACTTGGAAGCAACACATTACTTTGGTCATCCACTAGCGCCTCGAGCGCTTGACAAGAAATCGCTATGTGATTCCGTGTTCGAACATCGTGGTTGATTATGCGAACCATATTTAACAGGGGACTCAAAGTGCAACTTTGTGGTAGTGATTGTTATTACTATAGTTGGTACACATTGGCCTACGTGTACGGAAGGGGTATTGATTAACCACAGTTCCAGATATATAAAGTACAGAGGAGATTTCAATGTGGGCCTTCCTTCTGAAAGTCAAATGTCATAACCGATGTGTCGTTGAGCGCCTAAAAACGATTAATAGCAGTTCACAAAATGGCTGAAAATTGAATGGAATTACTGAGGACAACTCAGATAGTGATGTGTAATTCAATTAGTATTTCCTACGCTTTTGGTAAATGTGGCCATGAATAAGACGTTAGATTTATTAATCTTGAAGATGAGCATTCCTTTGCTCGGGATTCTTCAACACGTGGTGTTTAGACCAAGTCGAGACAGTCGCTCCTTATAAGATAGACAGCGTTATCTACTCAACATTTAAGAAACTTCGTGCAAATTCAATTCAGTAACATGTTGTGCGGAGCTCGGCCGTAAGCAGTGAAGAAATTCTGCCAAATAGACTCAGTGATTTATTAAAGTTCCAATAGGCAATTTCATTTCTGGGAATAATTTTACGTTTCACTTAATCTCACCGGGTGTGCATCAAGCGTTCGAAGTATGTATAGCAGTGTAAATAAAAGTGTGTTAGCTTCGTCGGAAATGTCTTATCCATGTTATGGGTACCTTAGCTTGTGCACCAAGTGAAAAAGGAAGTCTCCGAAACCGATTAACACAATGTAACGGAATATTGCTTCACGGCGAATTTACCTTTGAAATTGCAGCAAGGCGATCGAACCGAAATGCATTTCTGGGTCGATCGTCTATTACTTTGTCGACACGCTGACTATAAGCACACACGAATCCAAGATTAACCGAGTCACACACCATTTTCGTTTTTGGCCTCATTCGGTCGATTTCAACCATGGATGTACATCACAATCGCGTGAATTTTCAAGTTCTACAGCTTTTCAAATGACTACACAGTCCGACTCGGGAGAAACAATCTCTCCTACAGCGCTTGCAAAAATAGGCAGATCTCGTACGTTAGAAGTCAGTTGCACGCCGGCGGCGTGATCTGCTTTCAGAATCCAAGAGTTGTATCTGCTCCTCCCAAGCTTGCAGACGACGCTTTACACAATGCCTCCAATGTGAGCGGTCAAGAACAAGTTCTTCCCAACTCGGGGTCTCTGCCATGAGCTTTCATACCTCTTTTGCAAACGTCTTTGCACCGCAAGTGCGGTCTGCCTAATGGTCGACTTTCTGATTACAACTCACCATAGAATCGATCATTCGGAATACGACCATTTTCCATTCTGTAGACATTACCAAGCCACCGCAAGCGGCGCTGTCGTAGTAGGGTGAACGTGCTCTATATACCAGCTTTTGGAATCACTTCAGCATTAGTCACTTTGTCCATCCACGATATGTTCAAGATAAGATAGATGCTTTGTAAATGGAAAGCATTTAGCCTCCGTTCGTGTCTTGCATGGGTGGTCCAGGTTTCACTGCCGTACAGTAAATCATGTAGTACGCACGCGCTGTACACCATCATCTTCGTCTTTACAGTTAGCTTGCGGTAACACCAAACACGAGAGTTCAATCCGGACAAAATGATAGCTGCTCTGCCAATCCGCTTATCAATCTCCGTTTCTTGCGAGAAGTTATCCGCAATGGTTGAACTAAGATATGTGAAATGATTTACTGTTTCAAGCTGATCGTTTCCAACAGTGATGATAGGAAGCGATACAATCCTTTGACCAAGGACCTTGGTCTTGCTCATGCTGATTGTTAGGTAAAAATATTTGCATGCCGTCAAAAAATATGATATCGAATTATCAAGGAAGATCATCCCCAAATCCCATGACACATGTGAATACAAACATTATTACGTGAAGGAAAAAGAAAAAACAGAGGCAGAATAATTATATGCGAATCCCCTGATTTGAGCAGAATTTAAGAGGTGTCAGTTCAATATGATTTGTCAAGAGATTTCGTAATACCCGATCCAATTCGTACCTTCAATACGATGGATTCGCTTGTCCGAACTTGTCAAATGACATGGCTCGTGATATTCTTCCTCGGTTTTGGTTTTCGGAGACGCTGCCGCTGGAATCGCTCTCAAGCATTTCGTCCGTAATCAGGAGCCTTGTGATCGCTCACATCGGTATTTTTGGGGTTTCTTGTTTTTTTTTATTGGAGGGTAATGCCCTGCAGATCAGGCGTCAGCTTTTGACTCACACTCCATGGCCAGTACAACATGATTTAATTTATCAATTGGTAACTTCATTATAATGCACACTTTTGATGGGTACGCTGTGCGTTTCCAGCTATCGGAATATTCTGAATAGAAAACGGTCTACTCAAAGCCAGCTTGATGCATGCTTCAGATATGCTGCCTACTAATTTATAACAGTGTAATTATTTGAAAGTTATCTTCATAATTTGCAGTATTGTAAACTTATACTCTGAATATAAGAAGAAGAAGAAGAAATTGGCTTTATTCATATAAACGAATTTTCAGCAGTTAGAAAAATTTCACCAAATAATTTAAAACAGATTGACCGACAAGTACCGATATCAATTTGTCGACTGAACGATGTTTCTTTTCCGTCTTGATTGATAATTTCCACATGTGATCCAGTTTATTAACAAATGGTGTAACCGAACGTTTTAAGACAAAAGTGTCACAACAATTCCTGTAGCCGGAGTCACGACTATACAGTACATATTCCCGACTCGAGACTGAATTGTCGAAGGTACTTTTATTCCGTACGTGTATGCTTTACCTGGAACTCCCTACCTTGTAATGTTGCACATTCACCCACCTTGGATATATTCAAATCGAATTTGGACAATTTCATGTTGACCAATCCAAACTTTGAACACATATATTTTACACCATGAAAGCTTTGAACTTTAAAACCGGTTTCTGTCCAATGGATTTTTACTTGATTCCTGAACTGCTCAGTAAGCAAACGAATTCCGTTTTTCTACCCATGTTATTCGTAACTCCCGTATTATTCTGTGGTTTTTGTCAAGCTATATGCTTTTTAGACCATTAAAATTGAATTGAATTGAATCTCGTAATTCGTTCAAAATTGCGCTTCGAAAATTCACCTCAGTTGATACGAAAAAATGATGAATTTTGCCAACAGCTAGCGTTGACATTTAACGAAAAATGTTGAAAAAACCTGCGGAGAAATTAATTTTATGCACGGCCGATTTGAAGGCCTCGCTTAATGTTGACCACTAAGCGAATTTCGAATAAACAAGCAGGTCATCGCACTTTTCAGGTCTGCATTTTGTAGAATAAGGAGACCTCCCAACAATTCTCGCGTAAAGTATGGGATTATTTTAAGCATTAAATGAATTACATAGTTCAGTTCATCGACAACTGGCGCGCCTTTTCTTAAACATTTTACCGTAAAAACATGGGCTAATTTATTGAGGTCTGTAAGACTTTGGGCTTGGTAAATTTTCGGTATTCGTTTGATCAATAATCCAATTGTTTGCCACCAAAAATGTCAATCGGTTACCCAAAAACTCTCGGCGCCCGGCTCAGATCATGGACTTGTATATCTTGATAATGAATCATGGATTTTGTAGAATTCAAACACTTTCAGTGGTGAAAGCCATATAGAACTACTCGTTGAACAGCTGAACTCATCTAACTTGAAATACATATTTGCAACCATATTTCATTATCAAATCATGGTGAAATCTGTTTAAAAACAATGCATAAATCCTGTGCGGAGTACTTGCTCTCCGATTGCGCTAATCGCATGGTATAGACTCTCATTGCTGAAAGACGGAAAGATCAAGATCCTACTGAATCTATCGTAGTGGCACAAATCTCGACTATTCACGATTACTCGAGTGAAATCATTTCTGTGGCATAAAAACAAAATGTGTTTAAGCAACAATAACCATAAATTCTTTTTCCAAACATAGGTAAAGCACTCTCTATTAGATCTCAAAAGTCGTTGAGACTTTACATGCAGTACAATGGCTCAAAGACCTAAACTTCCTAATCGATGCATCGTGCACACTACATTCCGGCTGCTCACATTGTAGGATGATACTGAGTTGGACAATCAGGCCAATGATAATATTTCCAAGGATCTAATGATTCGAGGATTTGGGCTTCAAAGCGAATGATTTACAAGACCACATGATTGCAGCATAAATGAAAACGGAACACATATTCGCTGGAATGCTTTCAAAAGCTGGTCTACATAGCAAGTTCACCCGATTGTGACAGCGATGCCTGCGGTGGCTTGGTCATATCTACAGAATGGAAAATGATCGTGTTCCGAAAGATCCACTCTATGGTGAGTTTAAATTAGGAAGTCGACCATTGGGCAGACCGCACTTGCGGTACAAAGACGTTTGCAAAAGAGATATGAAAGCTCTTGGCATTGACCCGGCGAAATGGGAAGAACTTGCTCTTGACCGCTCACATTGGAGTAATTGTGTAAAGCGTCGTCTGCAAGCTGGGGGGAGCAGATACAGCTCTTGGCTGATGAACTCAGATCACGCCGCCGTCGTGCAACTGATGCAATACAACCGAGTTCTGACTTTTGTTGCCAGCGTTGCGGGAGAGATCGTTCCTCCCGAATCGGACTGTTTATTCATTCAAAAGCTGTAGAAGATGAAAATTCATGCGATTTTGATGTACATTCACGGTCGACATCGACCGAAGGAGGCAACAACAACAATCACAAATGACGTTCTTCTAATTATATAAATCTAAGATTTCATAAAATGTTCGTCAGACATGGAAAGTCGACCGCGTATTGAAATTGCATATTTTCGAGAAAAGGTATCACAAAAGGTAAAATGGTGCTAGCAATTGGTTAGTAAACGTTAAGAGATAGGGTTGCGTATCATTTTCTCATCATAACCTTGAAAGATGCGTTTAAGTGGGAGTCGTTCGGTAGACAAAATGGACTATAGACAAGAATATTATCACGGCCTAGCTGACTTCCGAAAAGTCACACGGGACCAGGCGTCACGGTCTCTATCTGTACGGAATATTAGAAAGACCAGTAATGTGCTTTTTAGCTGTATGTTGAATTTTATTGAAGACGGTGATGTCTTTCCTGATCCTATTTCTTTAACAGATACTCAATCGGTGAAGGGTGATAGACGTTCAATATATTCGGTAATGCTGCTGTTCAGAACCTTCTAAACATTCTCCGGTAAAATCCTCTGGACTGTTTGAAAACAGAGCTCTTCAGTTTCTCACGAACCCAAACTTGGAGATATATTTAAGGATCTCCATTCATAGATTCTAGTTCCAAAAGAATATCTTCCGAGAACATTCTTGCCAAGGTCTATGTTCTTGGTTTTATGTGTGTTAATTCGCATAATAAACGCTTTTGCCAAGCTGACTCGGTGTCCGAATCTCTTTACAGTTTCTCACGTGCTGAAACAGAACTGATTCATATCCAAATTTTCATATCATCCGCGAACAGAACCATTCTGTATGTTATGAGTGACAGCAAATTGTTTATGTGAAGCAGAAAAATGATTCGATTCTACCACACATCCTTGTATGACTGCGCTGTTGTTTTAAGCTTCGTGGACAACTATCCGTGTACGCTGACTCTTGCGTAGCGATCTGACAAGTGGTCGCACAACCAAGAGAGCAATGGATCACAGATTCCTAATTGCATCAGTTTTTGACTCTATCAGAGGCTTTACATATGTACAAGAGGCAAGCATGAATTTATTTATCTGGTTTTAACTCGTTTTTCTAGTCTCACAACACTTCATTCTAAACGTAAAGTCGTATCTATAACACTATTC
>JACCGJ010005922.1:0-43533 GCA_013407085.1 Atriophallophorus winterbourni
GCATAAGCCTGGGCAACCTGACAGTATCTTAGCCCACGTGCAGTCTCTGACTGTGCGGCACTTTGCCTGGATCAGGCTTGTGCTTTCATACCGAGTTATCCAAGGATATGGAACAGATTAAATCGGCTCGTCAAGAAATACGGGATAAATCTCGTGACATCCTGGTGCTTAATGAGGACGAACGCTAAATACGCGAAGCCAAAACGCGTAAGCTAGGGCTATAAATATTCATTTTTTGTTGTTAGTCAAGCCATCACGATGCGCTTTTTATTAGACTACCGGATAGATGTCGCCTTACTCTCTGAGGTCCTCGGAGTCGATCGTACATACTGGCTTCTTTATATTGGGCCGGAAGATGGATCTTGTCAGCACGAAGTAGCGATAGCACTCAGTGATCACGCTAAGCAAACACTCATGTCATAGACATCCGTGTCTCTGAGAAACGCATTGGTGCGGCTGAGAGGCATCCTTTCAACACTAATATTCTTTCGTTGTACGCTCCAACGTTATCCGCCGACTAAAATACAGAAAATAACTTTTATACCCAGCATCAATGCTTCGTCGAATGAGTAACTGGAAACGACATTTTAGTTGTAACCTGTGATTCGAATGCACCTACTGGATCAGCATTTCTGTGCTGTACGGCTAACATCGTGCTAAATTGATTGGCCAACGGTAGTGAGCTGCATGCTGAAACACGCTGGAGTCTCACTACCATTTCTATTTCTATTTCCCCCCTCATATCTGCATAAGCCTGGGCAACCTGACAGTATCTTAGCCCACGTGCAGTCTCTGACTGTGCGGCACTTTGCCTGGATCAGGCTTGTGCTTTCATACCGAGTTATCCAAGGATATGGAACAGATTAAATCGGCTCGTCAAGAAATACGGGATAAATCTCGTGACATCCTGGTGCTTAATGAGGACGAACGCTAAATACGCGAAGCCAAAACGCGTAAGCTAGGGCTATAAATATTCATTTTTTGTTGTTAGTCAAGCCATCACGATGCGCTTTTTATTAGACTACCGGATAGATGTCGCCTTACTCTCTGAGGTCCTCGGAGTCGATCGTACATACTGGCTTCTTTATATTGGGCCGGAAGATGGATCTTGTCAGCACGAAGTAGCGATAGCACTCAGTGATCACGCTAAGCAAACACTCATGTCATAGACATCCGTGTCTCTGAGAAACGCATTGGTGCGGCTGAGAGGCATCCTTTCAACACTAATATTCTTTCGTTGTACGCTCCAACGTTATCCGCCGACAAAAATACAAAAAATAACTTTTATACCCAGCATCAATGCTTCGTCGAATGAGTAACTGGAAACGACATATTAGTTGTGGCCTGTGATTCGAATGCGCCTACTGGATCAGCATTTCTGTGCTGTACGGCTAACATCGTGCTAAATTGATTGGCCAACGGTAGTGAAACACGCTGGAGTCTCACTACCATTTCTATTTCTGTTTCCCCCCTCATATCTGCCTAAGCCTGGGCAACCTGACAGTATCTTAGCCCACGTGCAGTCTCTGACTGTGCGGCACGTTGCCTGGATCAGGCTTGTGCTTTCATGCCATACCATATACTGGATCAGCAGATGTTGCAACAAACCGAATCATGGGAAGATTTGGCCAAGGCAGCGCTGCGCGAATGGCGAGCAATTGGTTGAGTTTACAAACTACACTCACTTATGTGTCTGCAACACTTGGTAACATGGTACTCGCATTATGGCAGAACGTCGAATCTGATCGATTATATCCTAATTGACGCATGATGGATGTCCTCAGTGCTGGACTGTAGGTCATATCGTGGGGCCAAAACATGGAACGCAGCAGGCACACCCTTGTTCGGTTGTGCAATCGTACAGTACTTATGTTCTGTGCGACCAACACCGTCCTAAATTGATTGGCCACCGGTAGTGAGCTGCATGCTGAAACACGCTGGAGTCTCACTACCATTTTTTTCTTGTTCATATTAGTCTAAGCCTGGGTAACTTGACGGTATCTTAGCCCACGTGCAGTCTCTGACTGTGAGGCACTTTGCCTGGATCAGGCTTGTGCTTTCACACCATACCATACACCCTCGTTCGCGCAGGGACACGCTTAAAGTTGGCAGGCTTAGGAAACCTGGACCAACGTAAGCTCAATGTTGATATTGCTGAGCAGTTTCGTATATAGGTTAAACGTAGAAACGAAAAAAAGATTTTCAAAGCTACATTACTCTTGACATGACTCTTACCGTTTGATGGGAGTGATACCCCAGTTGAACACCAGTGGTCCAGACTAGTTCGCTACTCAGACTGAGTCGGCCTTGTAGTTTCACACACACATACAGTTTACCAATCGCATGAACACTTGACTATGTCAATCGCTTTTAATCTTATTTCCTTTTTATTCTATGGTCTATCAGCTGTTTTAGTTATATTTCACACAATCCTTCATTATATGAGGTCATTTATCCTTATTTTAGCTGCATTTTATCACGTTGAATCCCGCTTTTTTACGTTCTGTGCATTTTGCACGTCCCAGAAGTTGTGCAACTTCACCCTTTCCGATTATACAACGATTCATACAATTTGTTCCCAACGCGTTTGACAAGAATGGCAAGGTATAAGTGCCTCAGCCTCAACCAATGCAGCTCTCTCTCATTGCCATATTTTGATTTTCAGTACTGCCAAAATAACAGAGATTCTGCTCTTATTTGTGTTAATGAATTTGACCAATCATTCAAACTTAAAATGGAACTACAGCCAGTTTGACTCATCTAAATCTTGATGATGAGGAAACAAGCATTTTACTACATTTTTCACCAACAGCAATTGACTTTGCTCTCACTACATTTATCTATACGGTTCTCTGCAGTGCAGCATTTCTGTGCTGTGCGGCTAACATCGTGCTAAATTGATTGGCCAACGGTAGTGAGCTGCATGCGAGTACACGCTGGAGTCTCACTACCATTTCTATTTCTATTTACCCCCTCATATCTGTCTAGGCCTGGGCAACCTGACAGTATCTTAGCCCACGTGTAGTCTCTGACTGTGCGGCACTTTGCCTGGATCAGGCTTGTGCTTTCATACATTTATCTATTAATATGCCATCCTTTGGAATGTGATTTGCACCTTCTCACTGCAATGTTCTGCTTCAGGTTATTGCTTTCACCAGAGACTGCGTTATGCCTTACAATGAGCAACTTGCCACTGTTGTTGTTGGCCTCCTTCGGTCGATGTCGACCATGGATAACTTGCCACTATATAGTTGTATTACAATGACGCTTGCATTTTCGCACGGATGTGCAATCGTACAGTACTTATGTGCTGTGCGGCTAACACCGTGCTAAATTGATTGGCCATCGGTGGTGAGCTGCATGCTGAAACAGGCTGGGGTCTCACTACCATTTCTACTTTCTATTTCCCCCCTCATATCTGTCTAAGCCTGGGCAACTTGACAGTATCTTAGCCCACGTGCAGCCTCTGACTGTACGGCACTTTGCCTGGATCAGGCTTGTGCTTTCATACATTCCAAAGTAGCGGTTGAGTTCGAACCTGGGTCATATTCTGTGGTTAGAGAAGCTGTCGTGCTGATATCGGCTTGCTTGTTCACACAATATCGATTTGAAAGCGTTGGATTTCATGTATAGCAACTCATCCCAGTGTGTCCGCAGCATTTTGGTAGTTAGCTATCGCAGTCGCATACGCAACGATGCCCTCCGAAATAAGCTCCTCGGTAGTATTGTTGCAATAGAGAAGCATTTCAAGCTGCATTCGTTACGTTGTCTGGGTAAAGTTTTACGAATGCCGGATCTCCGACTTCCGAAACGGATTCTTTTGTGCGACGCCGCGTCCGATTGGCATAAATCTGATTGTGGCCAAACCGTCACCTTGCGTACGCAGCTAAAATTCCTTACTAACAGCCTTTCCAAAGTCGCCACAGCACGTCTTCTTAGCTGAGGTCCCAAAGATCAAATATCGCTGTGGTTAGTAACGCTTCAAGATATGTCTCGAAACTGTGTTCAGTGGTGGTCTTGCACTAAACATCTTGGAGTGTTTATGTATGAAAGCACAAGCCTGGTCCAGGCAAAGTGCCGCACAGACAGAGACTGCACGTGGGCTAAGATACTGTCAGGTTGCCCAGGCCTAGACAGATATGAGGGGGGAAATAGAAATGGAAATGGTAGTGAGACTCCAACGTGTTTCAGCATGCAGCTCACTACCGTAGGCCAATCAATTTAGCACGATGTTAGCCGTACAGCACAGAAATGCTGCACGATTGCATACCCGTGCACATCTTGGAGTGTTTGATTAACCTTGTTGTCGAGTAGAATGACGATGAAAGCTTAACAGTGAAAGCCCCAAAGAAGCGACCCTAATGATGTGGCTCCACGCGTTCACGAAACTTGATCGAATACATGTTTCATTCGAGATGTAGCCTCCTCATCCCAGTTTCTTGATGCTTAATTTTCTATAGAATCTCTAGAGATTTAAGTTCCACCGTTCCCTATCTTTTAGGATTTTACTTCTTCATGTTTGTATGGCAGTTAATCATTCGGTACATGCTACCGAGGTAATGCCGTCTTTAAATGATGATGAATGTGTCGAGTGCTTAGTCTTCTACATGTTCAGTAGAGTTTAGGTCCCATTCTTCCCCATTTCTTTATGATTTTATCATGTCATAGTTTTATTGCGGTTGAGCACTAGGTAGTTGCTACCATTGGAATGCCTATGAATAATTTGCCATTTAGATCCTTTCACCGCGAGACGTTTGGCATCACGCACGCAAGTTTTTTCAAGACACGATGTTGCTCACAATCACACTTGCGAGTGTAACTGTGTGTGACGGTATCTTCGCTCACGTGCAGTCTCTGACTGTGCGGCACTTTGCCTGGATCAGGTTTGTGCTTTCATACATCATACAACTGAGTGAGATGTGGCCACGGCAAACCAAAGATTCATAGTAGCTATTGGACACATGTAACGCTATCGTTTCTTTCATTCCCTATTGGTCGTAATATAGGACCCTCAATCATGATAAACGTCATAATGTTTAATGCATTTAAATATAGGAGCCTAGTGTTTTAAGGCTTACATTTCTGATTTTCAAATAATTGTCTGCCACGCATGTGCGTGTTTCATAGAGCCGTGTCACTGTCCATTTGTTATAAGTCAGTAAGTAAGTGAAGATATGTGGCTGCTAACACTCAGTGTGACGGCAAAAGAAAGGAACCAGTGGCGAGAATCCTGCCGTGCTTGTGTTCCCGTTTATCAGTGACCCTCCCTTATTCCAAAAAGATCAAAACCGGCATGTGTAAACAGACAAAAAACCCTTTTCTTTCTTTCATTATGTACCTTCTTCATGGTATACTTGTTGCCACATCGTCTGTAAAGACTTGTGTAATAATAATAATAATAATAATAATAATAATAATAATAATAATAATAATAATTATAAGTCACACATTGATTGTGCTTCTTGCATTTACTCCTTTGTAAATCACAAAATTCTTCGTTTTTGATCTAACATTTGTCCGCATAGCTCTAAACCATTTACTCATTGGCCTTTGTTTTCAGCTGAATATGGTTTTCCAAGATCCATCGAGCAACTCTAACCCATCGGCCTACATAACGTCTCATTTGAGTTTCAAATGGAAGGTCAACTTCTTGGAGAGTACTGTTGCTGGTCACGTTATTCTTAAGATGAAAAAATTGGGATCACATAATCAACCCTTGGTAAGTTACGGTTCTTTAAACTCCACATTCCACGTAGCGTTTCTCGACCATTTTTACGTTTCTTTATGGTGTTTGGAAGGTTTTTGTGCTGCGTTATGGTTAATACGTTACAACGAGTTTCGCTCTCACCGCTGTGCATTTGGGCGCCAAAAAGAGCATTAAATCTTTGCCAGAAGGACCGTGGATGAGTTTAGACGAACTCAATTTTAAACCCACTTACTTTGTGACTGAGACTTTTGAGACCAAAGCTTTCTGACGTACCCCTATTGTTTCTCCGTTCCAGGCATGGGTGACTTGAGTATCCCCGCTACATGCCATCCCAGCATCATCTAGCTAGCAGTAAATAGTCCAGTGCCTTCCATTCGGTATTGTGAACCCTGGTCGGTTGATTTTCCGCCTCCGGGGAAGCCCTCCAGACGGTTTGGTATCAAAGATGATTTATTCAATTCTTTTCAAGTTGTCTTTACCAAAATTAACGTCTTATTAAATAATTATGATCAAATTCAGCTCACTGATAGAATATATATATTTAGGATTCAATTTTGCCATAGTTGCATGGCAGTTAAGCACTTGTCACTTGCTACCGGCACTTGTGTGCAATCGTGTAGTACTTCTGTGCTGGCAAGCTAACACATCGTTAAATTTATTTGCCCGCAGCAGTGACTTGCACGTGAAAACTCTGGTGTCTCCAGGCTATTTCTGTTTTCATTTCTCACATTTGTCCAGGTTTAGGCAACCTGGCAATGTCAGACGATGTGTAGTCTATGATTATGCGGCTCCTTGCTTGAATCAGGCTTGTAATTTTGTACATATATACGTACATACATAGGTGTCATGCTGTTCATTTTGATATAGTGAGCACCTCATCCCGTCGGGGCTGCGTTCTTTCAACAGTTTTCGGAGTCTTTGAATCCCGCTTTTAACATTTTTCTTCTTGCTCTAACGATCAATAGCTAGTGCTAAGATAACCATTGGCCAGATTGACGAAGAACTAACTAACGCACTAACGTACGCATCATGTATATCGTACCATAATTGTTATCTATGCCTCAGCTTTTAGACGTGAACAAACTGCACATCGAATCTGTCAAGATTGGATCGTCTCCTGCCGAGTGGAAGCTAACACCGAATGCGTCAGAAGCACTGGGCTCCAAAATGGAAATTTCCACTCCGATTCCACACGAGGAGTACGTCATGAAGTGTTTCGAACGCGTCCTAGTCTTATTGCGCGGCTTCGCATTATATACGAATCCGTTTACTTTGCAGTTTCACGGTAGAAATCGCTTACAAAACTGACCCAGCGTCCTCGGCACTGCAGTGGCTACCCGCAGAACAAACCGCTGATCGTCGTCTTCCGTTCATGTTCAGTCAATGTCAAGCAATCCATGCTCGAAGTTTGTTTCCTTGTCAAGATACGCCCTCGGTCAAAGCCACGTTTGATTCCACTGTAGGTTTTTTGCATCCTCTTCCTCATCTCCCCCCACTTTGTCTTTTTGTTACCGCCGGTTTATCTGTTCTCCTAGGTTTACGTTCCCAAGGACATTGTGGTTGTGATGGGAGGCATCCGCGTTTCTGAACCATGCTCTCACGGCGACGGGATGACGGAATACAAATTCGAGCAAACTGTGCCGGTCCCTAGTTATTTAGTGACTATTGCCGCGGGGGATCTGGCTTCTAGGTAAGTGGGATTTCGATTGCTTAACGACGCGATTCGCCACCTTTTCAAGTGATGTTGTCAACTGGTTTATTTAGACAAGATGCCAGTGTATCGCAGTCGCTTACATCTTGAAATGCTTCTCTCGTTATTGTCGTGTGTTATTTCGTGTACCACAGCTCGTGTTTAATTGTCGACTTGCACGGAATCACGTTGTGGTCTCACTCCCCTTTCGATTTATGTTTGCATTTCACATATCTGTCTAGGCCTGGACAACCAGACAGCATCTTAGCCTATGTGCATCCAGACTTTTGAAATCACGTATGTGTATACAGATACATACGTGCACAGCTTTGCGCTACGGAACACCAGGTAATGATTGCATCACGGTTCGCATGTGTGTATTGAAATTGGCAGGTATGGTATGAAAGCACAAGCCTAATCCAGGCAAAGTGCCGCACAGTCGGAGACTGCACGTGGGCTATGATACTGTCAGGTTGCCCAGGCCTAGACAGATTCAGGCAAAGTGCCGCACAGTCAAAATTGGCAGACCATGGGCAGCGTGTTCAATTTAACCGCCGAAAATCCGAGATGCTACTACTATGGTATTTGGTATGAAAGCACAAGCCTGATCCTGGCAAAGTATGTATGTATGAAAGCACAAGCCTTATCCAGGCAAAGTGCCACACAGTCAGTGACTGCATGCGGGCTTGGATACTGTCAGGTTGCCCAGGCCTAGACAGATCCAGGCAAAGTGCCGCACAGTCAGAGACTGCACGCGGGCTGAGATACTGTCAGGTTGCCCAGGCCTAGACAGAGATGCTACTACTAGAGCAGGTTTATTGCGATCGAGTTGTCCGACAATGGTTTCCAAGTTCAAACATCGTATGTAGATCCTGATCGTACTGTTCTTACCATGTTGGATGCTGACAGCACGAAACCGATCGTCAAGCGTGTTTGTGTGTGTGTGACAGAAATGCATGCAAATACGTAAGCCTAGACCATCTACATATCTATGGCCACATGTGATTGAGCAAATTGATCATATCAGCCTTATCCAACAGTGGCTTACAACTTCATACCGTGTTTATCGTTCTTCAACTGTTTAGGGACACACGAATCCTGATCGCACTGTTCCTACCTGATGAATCAAAACAGTACAAAGCCGATCGTAGTGTGTGTGCGTGTGTGCGATGGGAATTGATTGATTCGATTTTGTGCGACTATTTCCTCCTGGAGGATTAGTCGGCTTCAATGAAGAGTCTTGGAAATTTGGGTACAAAGCGGCGTCCCCAGCACCACTCGGCTTTTGTTCGAGTTAGCTTCTCTAGCCTTTGCATAACCAAGGCAGCAGGGAGTTGTCAAAAAGGTGGTACGCACCAACTAACCGTCTACGAGACTGCTCCAGATTTTTCCTCAGGGTTTTCTCCCGAAGCCTTTCCCGCGATCAAGTATCCCACAAGGCAGTGGTGGTTTAAAATCAGGGTTTTGCTTCCCTTAGATGAAATGCCCTCCTAGGCTAATGAGCTCCATCTGCGCGAATCAAACTGGTTTTCAGGCGCCAGTCACTCGCCCCTTCTCCTGTGGGTAGAAGCAGTTCCGCTGGGCTCGGGAAGCCACTTGTGCTGGCCAGAAGCAGGACTTGGTTGTTAGAGGCTAGGTTGTGATGCGAATGCTTCCAATGAACATTTTTGATCATGATCTTGGGTTTAAACTCTATCGACATGTGCTTGGATACTTGCAATTGAACAGGTTGATGGTGCCAACCTTATCCAACGGTGGCATACAATCAAAAACCTTGTTCACCATTTTTCCATTGTTTCAAGTCCTGCGGGTCATGATCGAACTGTCCCTACATGATGAGTACAAACCGGTCGTGGGGTGTGTGTAATGGAAATACATGCAAATACGGATATTTTTTCAAGCTCATGCGTTTCCCAGCATCCCCATTTGCGCTACGTGTTCATCTAATAATAAACCGATCGGCTGTACCAGTATTCGATGTTCAAGTTATGCTACCACGGATGTGCAATCGTACAGTACTTCTATGCTGTGCGGCTAACACCGTGCTAAATTGATTGGCCACCCGTGTTGAGCTGCATGTTGAAACAGGCTGGAGTCTCACTACCATTTCTATGTTCTTCCTCATATCTGTCTAGGCCTAGACAACTTGACAATATCTTAGCCCACGTGCAGTCTATGGCTGTGCGGCACTTTGCCTGGATCAGGCTCGTGCTTTCATACCATACCATCATACCATTATGGTAGAAAGTTGACCTCACTTACCCATTGGTTTCATCAAATCCTGTGTGGACCACGTCGCTTCGGTAGCTCTTAAGCATTTTCATCATTCGGAACGGCATTACACCGGAAGCATGCATCAAATTCTTAACTGCCATGCAACCGTGACCAAATTGAATCCTAAAAGAAGGGGAAGAGTGGGACTTAAATAGCTACAGATTCTGTAGAAGAGTAAGCACAAACAAACTGAGATGGGGTACCTACACCTCAAAAGGTAACACACATTTAACGAAACTTCGTGAATGAGTAAAGCGACATCATCACCACCGCTTCCTGCCGTCACTATACTTGACACTCTAAAAGATGTATGTAAAATACCGCCACTGGCTTATGTTTGAGCGCTTGGTTTCTTGGGCGGATTCGCTGGCTCATTTGATGTCTAGAATCGAACCAACGCACGCCGGTCTATCGGCGGTGAGATCATTATCCAGGCGCGTTCGTACCTTCGAACACCGTAAACGGTTCGCGGTGTTAGGGTTGACGACAAGTTTCGTGAGCGCTGAATCATTCCTTCGGAAGAGGTGGCCAAATTTAATCACAAGCCTGATCGAATCAAGGTGCCGCACAGTCATTGACTGCACGTAAACGAAGATACTGCCAGGTTGCCCAGGCCTAGACAGATATAAGAATAAAGGAAATGACAATGAGACTACCGGTGGTAGATCAATTTAGCACGGCGTTAGATGCGCAGCATAGAAGTCCTACACGTTTACGCTTCCGTATGAACCACTATAGTCCACCGTTGCATGTAAACAGTGATCGCGTCCGAACCAGACAATAACGAATGTCACTTTTTGGAGCGAAACGAAGTGCGAAGCGAATTTTCGAAGTGCCCTAACTGCCCTTCGCAATGGCGAATAGTATCAAAGCGAATATCCGAAGTGCACTTCGCAATGGCGAAGCGAAGCGAATATTCAACAATATTCGCTTCGCAACTTCGCTTCGCTTTAAATCCCAAAGCGAAGTATTCGTTATTGTCTGGTATTGTATGCATGTATGTATGTATGTATGTATGTATGTATGTATGTATGCCTGTATGTTTGTATGTATGTATCTATGTATGTGTGTATGTATCAGACAATAACGAATGTCACTTTTTTGGAGCGAAGTGCGAAGCGAATTTTCGAAGTGTCCTAACTGCCCTTCGCAATGGCGAATAGTATCAAATCGAAAATCCGAAGTGCACTTCGCATTGGCGAAGCGAAGCGAATATTGAACAATATTCGCTTCGCTTTAAGTCCCAAAGCGAAGTATTCGTTATTGTCTGGTCCGAACGGCAGCGTTAGCTACCCGGTCGTATATCCTTTGACCTCAGCGGTCACGTCTCCACAAACTAGTACAGAGCTGATTGCTGTTTGGTGAACACGTATTTTAGTTTTGATACTGATCCCAGGCCTGTGCCAAGGGGTATGTTTCAAATGCAAAAGCGCATTACGCATACGATCGATCCTTAAGTTCACTTCATCTTTCGCTTGACCATTAAGTATCCTACTGAACCGAGATATTCGAAGGCTTGAACGTATTCAATCGAACAGATATCTACGTTCATTTGCTGAACGTCTGGTGTAAGAGTAGAACTTAATGCCACTGAACACAGTTATAAGCGATAACACTAATAGTAACAAGCTTTTGCGAATTCTAATCTCTCAGACCTCAATCTCAGAGGCGCTTCGCAGCTCGTTTAACAGTAGCCTTCATCTGCTTAAGTCAAGTTATAATCTGCCCACCCTTAAAATGATCATTCCTCATATCTGTCTATGCCTGGGGTCATAGCCGGGGGTGGCAGTGGGGATAAGCTCCCACTGTTTATAAAATGTTCCCATATGGCATGCGTTTCAAATAGCCTCTGACAACCAAGTCCAGCTTCTGGCCTGCACGAGTGGCTCTCCGAGCCCAGCGGAACTGCTTCTACCAACAGGAGAAGGTGCGAGGGCGAGTGACTTGCGCCTGAAAACCAGTTTGCTTCGGGCAGATGTAGCTCGTTAGCCTGGGAGGGCATTTCATCTAAGGGAAGGAAAACCCTGATTTTAAACCTTTGCTGCCTTGTGAGATACCCGATCGCGGGAAAGGCTTCGGGAGAAAACCCTGGAACAGAGTCTGGTAGACCACCTCTTTTTGGCAACTCCCTGCTGCCTTGAGGTCGCACTTGGTTGTGCAAAGGCTAGAGAAGCTGACTCGAACAAACGACGAGTGGTGCTGGGGACGCCGCTTTGTACCCAAATCCCCAAGAATCTTCTTTCAAGCCGACTCATCCTCCAGGAGGAGATAGTCACACAAAAGTAAAACTAAAGTAAAGCCTGGGCAACCTAACTGTATCTTAGCCCATGTGCAGTCTCCGACTGTGCGGCACTTTGCCTGAAACAGGCTTGTGCTTTCATACATACATTCGCGATATGTAAGCTAATCTTCGAACTCTACGAGTGCTAACTTGCTTTTTGATCGGTACGTCGCAGTTATCAATCGCTGTGGGTGTTTTTCTATCTTTTGTTTTATATATGATTATGTCAGTTAACAAAAAGCTCATTTGCATGAATTTCCACCACACACACATACCCCACGACCGGTTTCGTGCTGTTTGCACTCATCAGGTAGACACAGTAAGATTAAGATGCGCATGTGCTTGAAACAAATGTCAGTCAAGTTTTAATAATAATACTTTACTTTTACTTCTGGAGGATGAGTCGGCTTCGTTGACGTCACGGATTGCAGCCACCCACGCTTGGCGGTTAGAAGCGAGATCCGCGCAGATTTTAAGCCTGGTCCGGTCCCACGTGCGCCATCCGTATACCGATCGTAGACCAAGCAGCTCCACATCCGATCTCACAGTGGCGAGCCAAGTATTCACTTGTTCTCCGCGACGACAACGCCATTCTACGATAGTGTCACCCTGGTTAGTTCAACGTTCGAGCATCTCAGGATGTGGTCAAACCATCTAAGTCGGTGTTGTCGCAATACCGAACTCAGGCGAGGGATATCGAAACAACGGTGGCGAACCTCTTCATTCGTTACTCGCTCATCCCATCGAACATTGAGGATACGTCGGAGACACCAGTGGTCGAAAACCTCTAGTTTCCGCATATTCTCCACCCACACATGCCACATCTTGCATCCATAAGTGAGAACTGAGCGAATCGCCGCTTTGTGCGTCGGCTGATTTCTCTACGCCTAAATAGAGCCCAACGCAGTTGATATTGATTGGGCTGGTCGTGCTTTTCTGTAAGAGTGTCTGCAATATCAATCAACGTAACCCAACCTTTTACTTGATCCCCGTGACAGACCAATCGGTCCCCGTTCTTCCGTTTGGGCTGAGCCCAGTGTGGTTGATCGCGCCGCCTCCGAGTTCACGGAAACCGAGCAGATGATCGCCGCCGCGGAGAACTTGTGTGGACCGTACATTTGGAAACGTTACGACATCCTCGTGCTACCACCCACTTTCCCGTTCGGTGGCATGGAGAACCCGTGTCTGACGTTCGTCTCTCCCACAATCATTGTGAGTGCGAGTTCTCCCACTCGTGGTCCCATCTGTCATGTGTGTATGCGTCTGATTTGATTCCCCCCCCACAGGCCGGGGATCGCTCGTTGGTCAATGTGATTGCTCATGAAATCGCTCATTCCTGGACCGGGAATTTGGTCACCAATTCATCGTGGGAACACTTTTGGATCAACGAAGGACACACCGTGTACCTGGAACGTTTGATCATGGAAAAACTACACGGGAGTGACATGCGGCAGCTGTTGTTGGCGATTGGCTATGCCGAACTAGTGGATACTGTAAGTCATGGGTCGGTTGTGTTGGTTTTTTCAATCACGATTACACCTGTCACGCACATCGGTGTTTAAACTCTGGTGGTTAATAGGTTGTTACAAATGTGCACGGATGTGCAATCGTGCAGTATTTTGTGCTGTGCGGCTAACGGTAGTGGCCAACAGTAGTGAGCTGCATGTTGAAACACGCTGGAGTCTCACTACCATTTCTTGTTCTTTTTTCTTCCTCATATCTGTCTAGGCCTGGGCAACCTGACAGTATCTTAGCCCACGTGCAGTCTATGGCTGTGCGACACTTTGCCTTGATCAGGCTTGTGCTTTCATACGATCATACCATACTGTCACACGTTCGGGTGTTTAATCTCTGGAGTTCGGTTGTGTTGATAGTTTGTTACGAATGTCATAATTATTTACGACCCAATGTACTGCAGCGAAACCCGCCCGTTTTGTGGTGAGTCATTGCGTGGATGTCCTCGATGGTTGATCTTATTTGTCTTCTGTTCCAAGGTTTAATCTAACCGCTTCAAGTTTCAACACTGCTGGCTGGCTTGCCGAAATACCTCCACGTGGTGCCAGCTGGGTGGGCTCGGTTCTCCGAGCTCAGCGAAAGGTTCGGCAGTGGTGTCTGAGGGTGTGGTGGGTTTTCGCATGGCAAGCGTTCTCCCTATAAAAAGCCACAAAAATCCAATGATGACATCACGATGCGGCGGATGTGACTCGCCGCTCCAAAAGTCACTGCCCCTTGTCCTATCCAAGAACATTGTATGGTGCACAGGCAAAAACTGAAGTCACCAACCTATCAACGGGGTTATCGGGCTCCGAACTTGAAATTCCCAGAAAAGGGCGTATGAACCGCTTCGTCGGTCAAGGCCACCGATAGGTGCGAACCTCTATCGCTCCGCTGCCTTGTGGGGTAAAGGCTCGGGGTGGGACCCCTCAAACGAAATATCCCCTACTTCGGTTGTTGTAGGAACGGGTAGTATCATGCCTACGTTCAACGATGCCGATGACAACGCTTTGTACCCCCCTTCTCGCTTTGTACATCTCATTGTTTATGTTGAACGGCACTATATCTGTATCAGATTGTGCAAATATAATAATAATATAATAAATACTATGTTTATTTTTTACCATGATATTACAAATTGTGTTTCGCTGTGCGCCTGGTGTTTTATTAAACATCGAAAACTGGTGTACTATAAAATGTCAGCGCTGACTGAGTCATGTGCATAGAACGGGGCAAAAATGTGCAATCTTGCAGTACTTTTTGCTGTGCGGCTAACACCGTGCTAAATTGATTGGCCAGAGGTAGTGAGCTGCATGCTGGAACACGCTGGAGTCTCACTACCATTTCCTATTCTTTTTTCTTCCTCATATCTGTCTAGGCCTGGGCAACCTGACAGTATCTTAGCCCACATGCAGTCTCTAGCTGTGCGGCACTTTGCCTGGATCAGGCTTGTGCTTTCATACATACATAGAACGGGACATGGCCGTTCATTCCAAATGATATACTCTATGAAGAGTTGATATCAGGCAGTCGGCCCTTAGGCATATCGCACTTGCGCTAATAAAAGCGTTTGCGATGGAGATATTATAGTTCTTGACGTCGATCCTGCGAGTTGGGATGGACTTGCGATTAACCACTCACTTTGGTGGCTCTGTGTAAAGCGTTGTCTGCAAATTTGGGAAACCAGATACTGTTCTCCCCTCAGATGTTCAATCGTGCGGTACTTTGTGCTGTGCGGCTAACACCGTGCTAACTTGATTGACCATAGGTCGTGAGCTGCATGCTGAAACAGGCTGGAGTCTCACTACCATTTCCTGTTCTTTTTTCTTCTCATATCTGTCTAGGCTTGGGCAACCTGCCAGTATGTTAGCCCACGTGTAGTCTATGGCTATGCGGCACTTTGCCTGGATCAGGCTTATGCTTTCATACCATCATACCATACCATCTCGGCTGCTAATCGCAGATCACATCGTGCAACTGGCATCGTTCGTCGGAGTAAAGCCTATCGCTGCGAGTGATGCAAGACAGATAGTTTCCATCGAACGGCCTGTTTGGTCATGTGAAACTCGGTTGAGCATGAAACCAAAATGCAATTGTAATGTGTGATCAACATCGACCGAAGGAGGTCAACGACTGAGGCTTTCTGTCCCCTTTAATTTGTTGTGGTTTCCCATCTTTTCTCCGTCTAGTTTCACTCGATCTGCGGTTTTTTCTCTTTTAGTGTCGTGATCTTGTCAACGATGTGTCCTTGACGAAACTCGTCCTCGACTTGTATGGCCGCGACCCAGATGACTCGTACACCAGAATCCCGTACGAAAAAGGCTCGTTGTTTTTATATCACATTGAGCACAAGTTTGGAAAAGGTGAGTTTATTTCGTGTGTGAACTTTCTCGGGTCATCTTCACAACACCAATGCGTTGAAGCTTGACCGTGCTAAACGAGTTTTTGTTAACTTAGCCTTGTACTTTAACACACCTCTCAGATGAGATAGAACAATGTTACATACGAGGGAACAATATTTGATCCACATTTACAGGCACCCTGTTTTATGGAGACTTTAATCTTCATCAAAGATAGCGTCACATTTGTGTTGAGTTCCGAATGCGTCGTAACTATCGTACAACCATGACAAAATGAAATCCTAAAAGTAAAGAAAGGGGTGGGACTTGAGCCCCCATTTAATGTAAAGACGAGTAAATACAAACGAACTGGGATGAGATGCATACACCTCCGATAAAACAGGCATGTAACCGAGTGTTGTGAACACGTAAAGCGATATTAGACTGTCAAATTCTTTGCGGTTTTCACTGTCATGCATCATAACACCACTCCACCTGAGCACATTCAAGACCGCCTCTGAACAAGATTGTGAGCCATATCACTGTTAGTTAGAAGCCACTGCGAATTCTGATCTCTCGGTATGGTATGATGGTATGAGAGCACAAGCCTGATCCAGGTAAAGTGCCGCACAGTCAGAGACTGCACGTGGGCTAAGATACTATCCGATTGCCCAGTCCTAGGCAGATATGAGGGGGGATAGAAATGGTAGTGAGACTCCGGCGTGTTTCAGCATGCAGCTCATTACCGTTGGCCAATTAATTTAGCACGGATGTTAGCCGTACAGCACAGAAATGCTGCACGATTGCACATCCATGTACTAACCGGAGAGACCGTTTGACTGAACCGCAGCTAGTTTAGCTATCAAAGTGTTCATCTGCTTAATACAAGTCTGAATATGTGACCTCCCCTACAACGACATCATCTCGAGGTAGGAGTGGTAAATAGAACCAGGTTAGGAAAACGGATCGTTTCGTTACGTACGTCTGTCTGTGAGTAAGTAGATATGCATGCATGTATGTATATATGTCTGTCTAGGCCTGGTCAACCTGACAGTTTATAACTGTTCCGCACTTTGCCTGCACCAGGCTTCCGCTTTCTTAAATACAACGGTTCATCTGCTGTATGTTTTCAAATAGAACTCAATACATTCCCGGTTATCCAAACAAGCCGCTGTGTGAGCGCCTAACCCTCATAGTTTCGCTTTTGCTCAGATAAAATGCTCGCATGGCTCCGAGCTTACCTCAAGGAGTTTGGCGGCGCTGCCTTGGACACGGACACGTGGCGTCGCTTTCTCATCGACCACATGGGCCCGGAGGCGGAACAGCTAAACTGGGATGAATGGCTTCATGGACAGGGTATGCCCTCTTGGAAACCAGTGTGAGTTCTGCGCCCACATTCTGTAGTAAACTCGAACCAGCAAGTTTTACCCTTGTGTGTCAAAAAGTAGCCTGATGATTTTCTGCAATCGATTGGAATATGTTTGGGACCGATTGTCTGTTCATAATGCAAAGAAATTCGAGTTCAATCGGGTTTTGGGTAACGTTTCACTTCACGTACGCAGAAAAGCTTCGTCAGACCAAGGGCGATAGTCAAGACAGGGAACATGATTATGTAGTAGTCAACCCCCCACCACTGATTTGACCTTACCGCTAAACGGTCTATAGTACGCCTACAGTGTGTCACGTCTCGTGGGAATGACCAGGATCAGTGATCCATTTTCCTCACCGTGTGTATCCAAATCAATCTGATACAAGTGAACACGGTCAAGGTCAGTTGACACACTGGCCCAGGGTCCTTCGCCTACACGGAAGGCGGTCAAGATTGCCAAGGCGAATAAGAAGCTTGTTTTTTTCTCTGTTGGCGTAGCACCCTCTCGGTTCATGAAAGACGTTCTATGACTGTATGGATTATTAGTATCTGTTTTCACCTTCTGTCCAATCAGCCCTCATCTCCTCGACAACCCTCTTTTTCTCCCAGCTTTCAAGCCGAAAAGTTGATCGATCAATGCGAGCGTCTCATTGCGTTGATGTCTTCGGACACGTTGGCCCAAATGTCCTCGTCGGAGTTGAAACTGCTCTGGTCACAACTCTCGTCTATCCAACGGGAATTAGCTCTTCGACGCCTGAACGAACGCGTTGTTCTGCCGCACGAGAACTTACGACTAATCGATTCGGTCTTGGAGTTGTCGAAACAAATGAACGCCGAGCTCCGTTTTGAGTGAGTTTTGCTTCTGTTTCTTGGTGGGGGTGTTTCCTTATCGTGACGGGGGCACGTGTGTGTGAAACCTTTTGATTGTCCAGGTTACTGGGAAATCCATGAGGGGAGTTTAGCATCCGCGCAGCGCGAAGGAACATCCCGACACCCTGCGTCTTGATAAGCTTTTTGCGGTAGAATATTTGAGGAGTGCGGATTATTTTAAAATCTCAGGAACAGAAATATTCTCTAAATATAGACTATGATCTGCGGGTGTGTAATTGTTCGCTAATTCCGATAACGTCGACTGGCACCGCCGGTTTCTCGATTTTCTATATTGGCTTTCGCAATCTGACGTCATCGTCGTCAGAGAGAGCATTACACCGGGGTGCTTAACTTTCCTACAACCATGACATAGTAAACGTTCTAACACGACGGGGAAGGATGGTACTGAATATGTGGACACAGACACGAACTAGGACGAGACAACTTCACCTCGAATTAAACACACATTCAAGTTTAATGAACGACTAGAGCGACATTAGCGTGTACTTTACTTTTACTCCACTTTTGTGCGACTATCTCTTCCTGGATGATGAGTCGGCTTCAATGAAGAGTCTTGGGAATTTGGGTACAAAGCGGCGTCCCCAGCACCACTCAACGTTTGTACGAGTCAGCTTCTCTAGCCTTTGCACAACCAAGTGCGACCTGCAAGGCAGCAGGGAGTTGCCAACTAACCGTTCCAGATTTTTCCTCTGGGTTTTCTCTGAAGCCTTTCCCGCGATCGGGTATCCCGCAAGGCAGCGGAGGCTTAAAATCAGGGTTTTCCTTCCCTTAGATGAAATGCTCTCCCATGCTAACGAGCTCCATCTGCCTGAAGCAAACTGGTTTTCAGGCGCCGGTTACTCGCTCTCACCCCTTCTCCTGTTGGTAGAAGCAGTTCCGCCGGGCTCGGGAAGCCACTCCAGAAGCTGGACTTGGTTGTCAGAGGCTATTTGAGACGCGCGCCATATGGGAGCATTTTATAGACAGTGGGAGCTTATCCCCACTGCCACCCCCGCTATGACAACCTTAGCGTGACAGCTTCCTTGCAGCTTTCACTGTCACGCATCATAACAAGCTCTCCTCGCCACTTCATTTGACAGCATATCAAGATTAATCAAACACTTCAAGAAGGTGCCTATAGCGAGACTCCAACGGAACACGATTTTAAGCGTAAGAGTAAACCTACGCCGTCTGCCGGACCATGTCATTTTACCGCACTTCGTGCCTATTTCTGCCTAAAGCGTAACCAAATCTGTACCTTAAATCTGGCTACGTGCAAGTAATACCCAGACCTCGAATCATTTGCCATTTGTTGCTATCATTTGAAGGATGTTTTGTTTCAGTTTACATGTCGAAAATTATTGCCTTCCATTTGAGTGGCTTGTCATTTTTTATTTGAATTTTCACATGAGCTATCATTCTGACCACATAATTAAACCTGTATGATAACGTACATCCCGACTTCTTCTGCTGATTACTTTTATTCACTCGAGTCATCACCATAACGGTTGCATTTACCGAATGTAACCATGCAACCATGAAAAATAAAATCCTAAATGAACGGGAACGGTGGGATTTGACAGCTACAAATTCTATAGAAGAACAAGCACAAACATACTGCGATGAGGTGCCTACACCTCGAACGAAACAGGCATTCAAACAAGTTTCGTACGACGACGTTCACTGTCATGCATCATAAAAGGCTTTTATCATATCTCCATTTTTGACGGTCGATATCGACCATGGATGTACATGATGATGGTTTCATGCTCCGCTGCTGCTAGAATCACTAAACAGTCCGATTCGAGAGTGACAATCTCTACCGCAGTGCTCACTGAGATGAACAGTGCTCGGTCGTTCGGCGTCAGTTGTACCCCGGCGGCTTGATCTGCTTTCAGCAGCCAAGCGCTGTATCTGCTCCTCCACAGCTTTAGACAACGCTCTACACCGTGCCTCCACAGTGAGCGGTCAAGAGCACGTTTTTCCCCAACTCGTATGGTCAATGCTGAGAGCTTTCATATCTCTTTTGCTAACGTCGTTGTTCCGTAAGTGTGGTCTGCCCAAAGACCGATTCGCTCAAACACTATTTCCTTTCTATCAGTCAATCCTGTTTGCTGCGTTGGAGCGGTTGTTTTTTCTTGTTCTATTTCCACGACTAACGTGTCAGTTGCGTAATCATCCGTCTTATCGCTATGTACTCAATTTTAACCGCAGGCATTTTTTGTATCGCTTACTAGATGGTCCATGATGTGTGTTCGGGCAAAATACAAGGACGGACTGTCGAGCTGTTTGGAATTTTTGAACAGTCAAGGTCGAATGCGATATACACGCCGTCTATACAAGTAAGTGTATTGACCATTTTCTGCGAATCTGTTTTTTTAGCTCACAATCTTTGATTCTATACTGTTTACCTATTGGGATTACCGAAATCATGTTGCTGATTGGTATGAAAGCACAAGCCTGATCCAGGCAAAGTGCCGCACGGTCAGAGACTGCACATGGGCTGAGATACTGTCAGGACGCCCAGGCCTAGACAGTTATAAGAAAGAAAATAGATGTTGCTGATTGAGAAAATTACCTGTCGAAGCTTGTTTTCCAGTATGCTTAGAAATCGTCGCACTTTAGAATTAGAACCTTAACAGTTGGAACCGAGAAAAAGGGAGTTTTAAACCGATTTAGTTTTCGGACTAAGCGAACCAATGTATCCGTACTGAGATTGATCCAGAGTGGTTCGTATCAGCATTGTCCTTCGTGTGTACGAGTCTCAACGCACAGCCTTGTCTGCCAACGACTGACCGACTTATCTTAGACATCGATTGGCAACGGGTGTGTTTACCAGCTTCGTAATTTTTTTGTTTTTGTTGACCTCCTTCGGTCGATGTCGACATCACAAGCGTATGATGGTTTCATGCTGCGCGGCGTATCAGATGATTAAAACTGCGGTTCGGGCGGAACAACAATAGACAGTCCTCGGTCGATTGATGTCAGTTGCACGTTGACGATGTGTCGAGAACGCTGTCTGCTATTCCACAGCTTGGACATGACACTGCCTCCAATGTGAGAGGTCAAGAGCAAGTTCTCTCCAACTTGTAGAGCCAATGTCAATGCCCTTGTTTTTGGATTGCAAACGTCTTTGTACCTCAAGTGCGGTCTGCCCAATAGTCGGCTCCTTGATAGTAGATCTTTCGCAATACGACCATTTCTCATACTGTACCCAGCGGCGCTGTCGTTATAAGAGCACAATCCTGATCCCGGAGAGACTGCACGTGGGCTATGATACTATCCGATTGCCCAGTCCTAGGCAGATACGAGAAGGAAAATGGAAATGGTAGTGAGACTCCAGCGTGTTTCAGCATGCAGCTCACTACCGGTGGCCAATCAATTATTCCACATCCATGCTGGTTGAATAGATACTGTTCATGGAAGTTCAGTCTCCGCGAAAAGTTGCACACGGCTGTCCACCTTTCAGGGAGCCTATTACTTCGACATTTTTTATTCTGTCTGAAAAACGTTCCGCCATTTGCTCTAAAGTTCCATTGGATCGAATTAGCTCAGTTTATATAAATTCCTCCCCCCACATTGAACTCAAATAGCCGATCTCTATTGTTGTGTACTTAAAACTAGAACCACATCAAGTTCACCTCAGGGTCCGCAATGATTGAAACTGGTATAAAATTAGGATCCTCACATTTTTATCCAGTGTCTGCTGCTTGCAAGTACGACCGACGCATTTTAGTCATGGGGGCATAACAAGATATCAGATTCTATAACAGATCCCTATTACGTGTGTGCGAGTGTGTCCTTTCACGTTATTCAATCTGTGTCGTCTAGCGATATACTTTTTAAACGCATTGGGATCTCATTCACTTGTACACTCGATTAGACAATTCTGTTAAATTCGAGAGTGGCAGCATTTTGCCGCGATAAACACTTTGTCATGCTGTCTCTGCGGTCTGTGCTCAGCAGCTAAGAGCAATAAATTTTCTTCTCTAAATGTGAAGTGAACGCAGTGTTTCCGAAAAGACAGATCAAGAGAGCTAGTTATTTCCCTGTCGTATGATCAATATGAGGTGCCGTGGTAGGTCTTTATATCGCAGAATGTGGTCTAGTTTAAGTGCGAGTTTAGCTCTTTATAGAATAGCTAATTTGAAATGCTACTTTCTGGAGCCGGACGATATACCTGAGCTGTTTTCTTCTATTCGGTGAACAATGATGACCAGACGGTAGCATTTCAAATTAGCTATTCTATAAAGAGCTATACCCGCACTTAAACGTCAAGTAAACCACACTCTGCGATATAAAGACCTACGACGGCACCACATATTGATCATATATCACAAAAACTCTGAGTCTTTGTTTAACGTGAGTGATTGACCTTTGCTCACCCGCATAGCTGGCTGACCTTTGTTCGTTTTTGTCAACTTATTCATGTTCATTCACGTTCCGTTATCTCCGCGCGACAGCGATACGACCAAATTCCACTATGGTATTTTGGTTTGTGTACGTGTATGGCCAGTTGATCTATACTGGATGTTGATCTTGGAGTATCCGGAGAGTCATTTATTTCAGGAAGCCAAGTGGTATAGGGTATGGTATGGTATGAAAGCACAAGACTGATCCAGGCAAAGTGCCGCACAGTCAAAGACTGCACGTGGGCTATGATACTGTCAGGTTGCCCAGGCCTAGACAGATGGGACAAAAGAAATAGAATGAAAATAGGAATGGTAGCGCGACTCCAGCGTGTTTCAGCATGCAGCTCACTACCGGTGGCCAATCAATTTAGCACTATGTTAGCACGATCGCACATCCCTGCCGTAGTGGTATAGGGAGATGGAGACGAGTAATCTTTCTGAAGTCTGCGTAGTCCTCTTCCGGGCTGGCTAGTTGAGTTGAGTGGAAGTCTTGCAGTCCCTATTTTCACGGGGTGTTTGATTAATGTTGCATGTTGTCAAGTGGAGTGACGAGGAAAAGCTTGTTTTGATGCCTGACAGTGAAAACTACAAGAAAGCAATCGTGTTTTGATTTCGATCTAATCCTTCCGGAAATTTGATTCTATTTGATTTGTTCCAGTCGAGGGGTAGACATCTCGTCCCGATTTATTTGTGTTATCTAAAGTGGGTCTACGGAGCATGTTCATCGTACTACGTCAGCGACACCCTCGCAGACTCGGTCGTGTCTACAAAATGAAAAATCCTTGTATTCGAAAGGATCTACTCTATAGTGAGTAAAATTAGGATGTTGATCATTTAGCAGACCGCATTTGTGGTACAAAAACGTTTGGGAAAGTGATATGAAAGCATTAATCTTACTAGTTTGAAAGAAATTGCTCGACCGCTCACTTCGGAGACACTGGAATAGCTTCATGTGCAAGCGGTTGAAGAGCAGATACTGCTGAGCATAGATCACGCCATCAGCGCGCAACTACCGCTGGTCGGCCTTGAGCACTGCCTCAGATAACGTTTCTCCCGAATCGGACTGTTTAATTATATCTAGCATTGCTCGTTTACGAAACTTGTTTGAATGCATGTTCCATTCGAGGTGTAGACACCTCTTCCCACTTTGTTTGTGCTTACTCTTCTATCAAATACGTAGCTATTTAAGTCCCATCCTTCCCCATCTTTTTGGATTTTACTTTTTCATGGTTATATGGCAGTTAAGCATTCGGTACGTGCTACCGGTGTAATACTGTCTGTGATGATGGACCACTGTAGAGCATGAAGCTCACATGCGATTATGATGTACATTCCATGGTCGACAGTGATGGAACAAGACCTGCTGGCGTAATTCAAACTAGAATGGACCCTGCACCAACAACAAATCCCACAGATTCCGTGGCAATTTAGGTTCCACCGTTTAGTATTCAGGCATATAATGTTTATATGTCAAGTAAGTACTCAGCATTCTACCGGTGTAATGCTACCCATGATGATGATGATGCATGGATGAAGGTCATACGAACTAAGGGTTCAGATGGAGTCCGTTTAGTTGATAACCTATCTGTCTAGGCCTGGGCAACCTGATAGTAATATCGCCCACTTGCAGTCTCTGACTGTGCGGCACTTTGCCTGCATCAGGCTTGTGCTTTTATACATACCGTGTAGTATAACACTTACAAGCAACTATGAAATGCATGTGCTTCCGCGCTCTCTGATTCATGTGTATAATTACTTGTCCTTGTTGTCCTCGATAGAGAGTTGAACGGTTGGACGGAAATCCGATCTACGGTGATTGATAATTTCAACGAGAATCTTCCGTTTATGCACCGAACCACGGCATTGGTTGTGATGAAAGAGTTGGGTCTTTGATCGTTATTCTTCTACAATTCCTTTTATGAATTGAATGTGTTTTTCATATTTCTGGTAACAAGCCAGTTTGATTCTTGTTTTGAAGCGAAATGTTTGTAATCCTGACAATCTGTTGTTTTCTACCAATTATATGTGTGTTTATTGAAAGTGGTGTGCATTCTTCTTCTTGATCTCTTCATACCGTGGGCTTGCATGTTTATTTATATTTGCGACTACTCATCCGTGCCAAGCCCTTCTAACTATTCACAAAGTTGATCACGACGGTCCACGTTGGAAGCACTGGACTCCAGTTTCGCTCTTATTTGAGCTCATCAGCAGTGCATATCCTCCGCTTTGGGTGGGACTCGAACCCACGACCATCACATTTGTAGTCCCATGCCTTAACGACTTGGGCTACCGTCCACCGTTTGACCGATCGCAATTAAGCGTTTATGAACTGTTCTCCAGAACCAACCAGAGTAAAATTGGCCATGGGTGACACGCCTCATACCACCAGCGAAAGATCGTTGACAATGGAAGAGGCAAGGAGTAAGTACCGGACATCAAGTAACATCACTATCCACGCCGTCTGTTTGCCCAGACGCTTGGTGGATGCTTTTTGAAATCGAAAGGTCCTATCTGTGTACAAACATCGCTAGGTTTTTCAATTAGATCAGGCCCGGCGAAGGACATCAGCGGGAAAGTTGCTATGCAAACTTACACTTCAAAGCTCATTTGCATGCATCTCCATCACACACCCCACGACCGGTTTCATGCTGTTTGCACTCATTAGGTAGGGACAGTAGGATCAGGATCCGCATGCGCTTGAAGCAGTGGAAGTATGGTAAACAAGCTGCGTTTGTATGCCACTGTTGGATTGTGATTGAACAGGTTGGTCTTACCAACTTTACCCAACAGTGGCATATAAGTGCCACTTCTTTAACTTTACTCTTCATTTGATGAATTATTCGTTTTTTGACCACTTGAATAATCAAAGCACTCTTCTTATATACACAGGCATCAGCTAGAGTTCCATCATTTATTTACAACTTCCAAGTAATGTCCCTGGTTTTACACTTCATTTGGGTATGCTTTGCTAGGGTGTTTAATCCCTGGTTGAAGCTAATTCAAATTCGCGTTTCTTCAAAAGCTGTAATTTAGAGACGTATTTGAGTCTATTTAAATTCAACAGGAACCACAATTTTCGTTAGCTTTCATTACTGTCACAGGCAGTCCAATTTTGAGTAGTCCTGGGAAAACGATGAGTCAAATAGGGCGTCCTCTAATGCTTTTTACGAGCTGAAGCGAGGCTTACAAGTTTTGCCACTCATTCAGATGTACCGCAACTTTCACTTTTGTTTGTCTCACGGAGACCAAGTTTACAAGCCTCAAGATGTACTTGAGTAAGGTGTACCAGCTTCCATTTGCGAGGACGAAGTCACAACGATTGTAGACTAAGTGATTCCCTTGCGGAACCTAGTAGAGATGCTGGTTTGTGAAGCCATTGTGAATACCCCGTTCCGAGAAGTTGGAATGTCTTGACGTTTATTCCCGCGGCACGTAATATGTAAATCGTAATAAAATAGGCGTGTATATCAATCCGCCCACAAATAGGCGTGGGTATCGCATTTGCTGACATGCTTGATGGTTGAAAAAGCATATAACCTTGTGGTGTGTATGTGCTGGGGGTGTGAGCAACATATTACATAGGGTCAGAATATTTACGTATGAATATAATCACTCGTTCCTCTTGACATAGTTCAGGCAGAGAACTGATTTGTTAATAATAATGGGCTATTTCGGGGTTAGCTTCCATTCAATCGTCAAGTTTTTATTTGAATAAAGCTACGTTTAATGTGCTTACTGTTAACGATAGAACAATTACGAAACATTCGGTCAAGCACAGAGAGTCGGTTTTTAAAAGCGCTATAACCCTCTAATTAAACCTAAACACCGAGAGATTGTTCAGTCCATTTGAATCTCGTGATGCATACATTACCATATATAGCAATAGTGGTGCTGTTTGGTTTGTGAATCTCGTCTTCTTGGTCTATATTTGCCGCACCCGCTCGTTAATTTAAAAAGAATAATTATTATAGAAATCAGGCATTTCGTGATTATCGTACAAGTATCAATTTTCATGAAAAGGACAACAAGTATGGTATGTATTGAAGAACTACAAGCCTCAAGCGTTGATGTAACAGCTGTGTTCAGCTCTGAAGTCAGAATTCATTGTATTGGATCCATTTTGAATAATTCGTTTTAAACTTTTCATCATTGATGCGGAGCAAAACAGTATCATTTAGACAGTGGTGCAAAACTCGTTTCGTTCTTTCTGTTTACCGGTGATCTGCTATGCTCCGTTCTAGTTCATTTTAATTATCAGCAGATGTCAACAGTTAAGTTTCTCCGTTTTAAAGCTGGAACTTGTCCAGAAGTTGCTTTCGAAATGCTTTAGCTACATACGCAACCCCAAAAATGAATACACACAGATGTTCCTTTTATTTGAATATTACCACAATGGGATGTGTATGATCAACCATATCGAAACTATTGAGCTACTCTCGTTATTCTCATTATTGTGAAATCATGCCTTTTGCCTGCGGTTTTAGAATGTTTATCGCTTTCTTACTTCATGTATCCATATGTTGATCGATTCAATGAAGAGCTGGCTAATCAGTGAGGTCTCTTGTCATGCGCAACTGAATGGTATTTTCGATGGCTGAAACAAAGCCAGGAACTGGATTTCCCAAATTCAGGTATTAGTTGATGGTCAAATGGAATAAAACTGTGATTAGTTGCGTGTTGCTAACATCCCCAACACATTAATTTTCGTCATCGATAATCGCCTTGAGTGCTTGACCAGTAATCACTAAGTGATTCTGTGATTCGTTGTACGAACCCAATGTAACAGTGGCATTCAAGTATAACTTTGTTTACCACTTATCCATTGTTTCAAGGCTCACTGTCTCCACCTGACGACGGCAAACAGCCAGCAACCAGTAGTTGGGTGTATGTGCGGAGGATGTTAGCAACACAATACTTCGGTCATCCATGAGCGCCTTGAGTGCTTGGCCAACAACATGGTTCGTTGTACGAACCCTGTGTTGCAGTTGCATTCAAATATAACTTTCAGTAGTCGAGTTATGACAAACCAGGCTTATCAAATTAGTTAAGCAAATACAAGATTTAACTGGATTTCTAGACTTAGAATTGGAGCAATTTCTGCATAAATCTCTATATATCGCCTTACCAATAAAAATTGAATCATACACGGTCTGCAACATTACTTACATTCACAGATTGCAGAAATATCTTAGATATCGTATGTATCAGAAAAATAATCGATTTTGGTGTGCACCTCCTGTTTGTTTGCATGCGCCTAGAAATTTTGTAACATCAAATAAATTAACAAATATTTAATCTTCAAAACAGGGCATGCTATGCATGATCGCTTTGCTACCAAATTGTTGTATAAATCTCAATTATCTACAAGGATTAATAAAATTACAAGTTCACATTTGGATAGGAAGATTTCCACTCGTTATTTCAAAAAGAAAACAATTATTATAGAAATCAGGTGCTTCATGGTTATCGTACAGCAAATATTATCAAAAAGTATGGTATATATTGAGGAACTACTACCATTGAAGTGCAAAGAACGATGCGCATATAATTAATTCTTAATTATTTCAAATTCGTTTTATGAACAATCGTTCTTGTGGGAATTCTCCAGAGGTTTCGAGGGTCTATACGGGGGCATTTTAATCGCGTGGTGAACCAAGCTATGGAGTTTCCGTTGTTGTATATTTTATTCGATTTATCCCATTAACCGATGCAAACAGTTTTCGCAGAATTCAAGTGGGTTTTCCAGTACTTAACCCCACAAGTACAGAACTTCGACGCATCTCTGTCGGTAATCCCAGCGTACCTAAAAACACGAATTTGATCGTGTTAAGACCAATTTTCGGATTATGAAAATAAAACGCTCGATGAAGCGAAGCAAATGAGCTTCCATGAAATTCTGTGTATTATTGTCAAACAGAAATTAATTTTGGTTAAAAGAGACAAGTGTAAAATAAATTAGTGGTTAACAGCGATCCTTACATTTAGGATCATTTAGTTCAGTTTCATTCTGCTGCACGTGACATTAACGAGCTAATCGAGCGGCCAAAATTTCTTTCGTTAGAAAGCTGAAGAGAAGCAACTACCACTGCCAAAACGTTTTTTTCTTATTGTGGGTCGGATATCCTCGACGATCGCGAAGTCAAGAGATTGTCCTGGTTGTATTTAGGAAGCACCTCGTTATGAATGACACGAGCAGTTTGTAATTTAATGTAAAATGGGTAAGACGCTGTCAGAAAATTAATTCAAAGTAATTCAAAGTTTTAATGGTCCAAAAAGTAAATACTTTACAGTAACCACAGATTACGTTGTCTATACTGAACACGACCTGAAAATTAAGTCGGTTAAAAATGACGAAATCGATATACTTTACAAACACGCTCTCGGTTACGCTTTGATAAAAGTTAAAGCGTCCGATGTCGAATTCATTGTTCAATTATCCCCAAATCTGGAAAACGACGATGCAGTTTTTTGCTAAGTATTCAAACTCCATTCGTATCGTCCGCAAACGCAAGGTTTTTTCACGATTCGTTACTTCATCAATTATTCATTGGTGAGTTATGTTGACCGTGTTTCGTTTGATTAGATGCTATAAAACTCATTGATAGAACGCTGCAAGACGTTAAGTGGATAATCAATGTGTTCCCTAGCGTCGGCGTTTATTAAAACAGAAAAAAACCAACACGTTTCACCATTTGTAGATAGATTTTCGGTTCAGATTTTCAAGTTATACCTCAACATTTAACGTCAATGATTTGAAGTACCGTTTATGGCTGCTCTGATTTATGTTTAGTTATCTGTTTTGTTAGAATAGTTGCTTTTGTGAAGGAAAAGCGCTGTTATTCTGTAGCATTATTGTGACATTATCTAAAATATTGTGTATATAAGCATGTTGCTGTGATTATTATGATAAAAATTTTCAGATCAAATTTTACAGGGTCTCACGAATCGCATGAGTGAAAACGATAATCTACACGTCGCATGTAAAGAGAAGTTTCCAATATAACTCACGGGGATCGAGAGGCGATTCAATCGCAATAAAATGAAATGAAATGTATTTCGTCGGTCCTAGTTATATTGACACTTCAAACCTTGAAGAATAACACTTTGGGTTAGTGACGTCAATATAGTTGATATTTTGATCTGATCTCCGTAATAAGCATCCACGTTCACACATTTCAAAATGGTGAGCGTTAATGTAAGCTAAAATCCGAAAACTTATTTTGAGACGTGAATGTTGCAAACATAAAAAGGAAAAATTTAAAAAGTGCGTTCAAAACTATTCCAAATTTATTTTCCGGTTTGAACCTCGCTAGGGTTATTTGACTTCAGATTATTATTCTCTTTCTTGAAACTCCCCAATTGATCGTCTTATTCTGCACAACTTTGCGACTAATTTTCAGAAATTTTGCTCAATTACTTTCAATCGTAAGTGTTGTAGGGATCATTAATGCAGCGTATGAGGTAGAGAGAGACCCGGAATGATTGCGTCAAAGCATTTCAGGTCAGCAATTTGCGAGTGGTACATATTTGGCCAATTATCACATTTCCGTTTCATCGGTCCAAAACCTAGTCGAGATAAAGTAATAAATAAAACTGGGCAACTAGGAGTGTTACCACTAACAGGTTATAGTTTATAGTCGAAGCACAATGCTATTCCGATGTAGTTTAGATCACGCAAACACATGAACTCCAGCACAATCACGACAGTGGATGGAGCTAGTTTTAAAACAGAACAAGAGACGCGTCACGCCACGTGTAATCCAAAAACCGCGCGCTTATATGTACATAAACCGCTACTCGGCATAAGCAGTAAAACGAACTCAATAAAAGTTATGCAAATGGAAAACACTATAATACTCCCTTCCTAGAGCGTTGAGAAAGAGGTTTGCAAACGCTCGAAATGCGTCATTGGGAGAAGTCGGTTATGTTAGCGGGCCACCTGACGGTTCGACCGGAACGCGGGTTTTCTTTTTTGAGTCGTGTTTTGGGGACTGATCTGTGGTTTGTTAGTCCTTGTTGTGGACTGTGATAAATGGCACTGATTTGCGGGACTGGGTGGAATGGAATAACTGCAGTCTCAGCAGTGCTTTCAATTTGTGGGAACAAGCGTATGCTCGGGAGAGACAGCAGACTCAACATAGGCGACTTTGAGAGGATCAAGCTGACGGTGTCGTGCTCACCATTCTTGTCCATGAAAAAAAAACTCCGCATGTCTGCTGATTACTTTGAAAGGGCCAGTGTAGGGATGTTTAAGAGGTCTACGAACCTGATCCATTCTAACCAAAACAAAATCACATGTTCGCAAATCGGCAGGAAGATAAAAAGGACAGGTATTGGAACACGTAGGAGTTACGCGTGATTGACGCATGGATGTTCGTACACGATTGACTTGACGAGGAATGCTAACGTCAATTGGGACGTCAGGTGATGCGATCAACTTACCTGGGAGACGAAGTGTCATGCCATATAGTAACTGAGCCGCAGAACAACCAAGATCTTCTTCCACAGACGTACGGATACCAAGAAGAATTGATGGCAAATGCTCTGCCAATACTCTGTATTTCCATGAGACATCAACGCAGCCTTTAACTGGCGATGAAATCTTTCTACCAGACCATTAGCACAGGGATGATATGCTGTAGTTCGAATGTGGTTCGTAGCAAGAAGGTTATTTAACTCACGAAACAGGGTTTATTGAAATTGGGATCCACGTTCAGTGGTTATGGTTGATGGAACACCAAAGTCGCTAATCCAGCTTTGCAGGAAAGTTTTCGACACCGTTTCCGCACTAATGTTAGGAATAGGAACAGCTTTGGGCCAACTGGTGAATCGATCAATACAAGTGAGAATGTATGTAAAACCATTGGATATAGCCATGGGACCTACCAGATCGATGTGGACATGTTGGAAACGTTCCCGCGGTAGATGAAATAATCCAGGGGCGCTGATAATATGACGCTGGACTTTGCTGCGTTTACATTGGATGTAAGATTTAGCCCATGATTGAATGTCCTTATGCATACTCGGCCAGATAAAACGCTTGCTGATAAGTTTGCGATTAGCGCGGATACCGGGATGAGATGAATCATGGATTTGATCAGAAACAATTCGTCTGAATGATGTGGGAACCACAGGACGGGTTCAGGTAGTAGAATAATCACACAATATGTGCAAGTTTGAATTGGGCACGGGAATTTGTCGAACACGAGAAAATGATGTGTCGTAGTGTTGGAGTTCCGGGTCGTTCTGTTGAGCAATTGCTAGCTGCTGTAGATCCAAGGGGGATTGACGGACTGTAGAAGTTTTCATACGCGAAAATTGCATCAGCAACAGTATTGGACGGTCCAGACAAATATTAAATATCACTTGTGAATTAGGAAATAAAGTTTAAATGTCGGGTCTCACGAGGTGAATATTTATCTGAAGCAGCAAGGGCAAATGTGGTCGGCCCAAACAGTGAAATTGCGACCTTCTAGCAAATGGCGGAAATGACGTATTGCATAATAGATGGCCAACAATTCACGGCCAAATGTACTATATCGTGTCTGAGCTGGTTGGAGATGTCGGGAAAAGAAAGCAAGTGGTTTGGTAATATCGTCGACTTCTTCATGAAGGACTGCACCGACTGCTTCTTGAGAGGCGTCTGTGGCAAGTGATAACTCCGCATTAGGACAAGTAGACATTTACGTCAGTGAAGTAGCTGCGTTCAGGCATATTTTACACATTCGAAAGACTTGATGGCGTTGTCATTCGTCTTATAATCGCGCTCCTTGCTGCGTAGTAAATCTGTCATTGGCTGTGATACAGCAGCACAATGTGAAATGAACCGCCTATAATAGTTCACAAGACCGAGTAAACGCCTAAACTGGCGAAGGGAAGTTGGACAGGTTTGATACCAGAAATGTCGACAAGGTGACCGAGGATTTCCAAGGAAGCAACTCCAAACAATCATTTGTCAGGATTGACAATAATGCAGTAATGTGACAAACGCCTAAAACTGTACGCAATTGTTCAACGTGTTCTGTTGGAGTTGAACTAGCGATGAGAACATCATTAATATACACATGAACAAAAGACAAACCTTGAAAAACCTGATCCATGAATCCCTGGATTGTTTGAGCAGCATTTCGTAGGCCAAATGGCAATTTTAGAAATTCAAACAAACCGAATGGAGTGGTGATTGCGGTCTTTGAGATGTCTTTTTCAGCGACACGTATCTGATGATAGGCACGAACTAGATCCAACTTAGAGAAAACGAATTTGCCGTTAAGGGATAAGGCAAAATCTTGTATGTGGGGGATGGGATAACGATCGATGACAGTCAATCGATTTAGGGCACGATAATCACCACATGGGCGCCAAGCGTCCGCTCTGTTCTTTTCCACCATGTGCAGAGGGATAGCCCAGGGAGAATGAGAGGGTCGAATGATACCAAGCTCCAACATGTGCTCGAATTCCAATTTGGCAACTTCAAGCTTTTTGGGAGCCAATCTGCGAGGTTTGTTAAAAATGGGCGGACCGCGGGTCAAAATATGGTGTTTGACATCGTGTTTGACAGGAGTAGTAGAGGATGAAGGTTTAAAAATATCAGAAAATTCTGTCACGAGGGAACTGTATGTAGAGGATGTGTCTGGGATAAGCACACGAATTGTTTGTATGGGTGAATTACAGAAAACTCCTAATGTATTAAGCTTTGTTAAATTGTCAATGAGCTTACGATTAGCCAAATCAACAGAAATATTAAAATTAGAAAGGAAGTCTGCACCCAAAATCGGTACTTTTACATCCGCCACAATGAAAATCCACTTAAAATTGCGTCGTAGACCTAGATCTACAGAAATGGAACGCTTACCGTAAGTGGAAATTCGGGTACCATTCGCCGCTCGGAGAGTCAGGGGGGATTGGTTCTTGCGGTCTGATTTTGTGGGTGGGATAACGCTGACTTCCGCACCAGTGTCGATCAGAAAACGCATACTGGTTGAACCATCGCTGAAGTGGAGTACACGGCTAGTGGTATTGCCAGACAGAGACGCCGTGTCTACTGCCTGGCGACGAAGTTTCCCTGGTTTTCGGTATCAGTGGTAAAAGTACATGGCGACGTGCAGTGAATAGCCTTCGCGCCAAATCGACGGTGGTAGTAACAAATAGTAGGTCTATTTGAGCGACTGTTGGATCTGCTTTTAAACCGCTGAGAAGATCTTTCACGAGAGGTACTCCGGGCACGAGAAAGGTTTTGGATATGCAAGGAGAATTCATTGAACTGGGATTTCAGGTCGGAAAGTTCTTTCTCAAGGGAATTAGGAAAATTAGGTGTGGGGTTTGGGGATACACTGGAGATGGACACATTGTGTGCAATGTGATGGACTTCATCTGCCACCTTGGCGAGTCGGTCTAGGCTGGTGGTATCATCCATGACGGCCAGCACTTTACGGATTTCTTGGGAGAGGCTCTGCAGCCATATTTGTCGCAATATACTGTCGTTAATTTGTTGACCGCCCTGCAATTGCTTGAGGTGCCGCAAATGTTGGGAAGGGGAACGGTCACCAAGTTCGGCGCCAGAAAGTAGCTTGCGTAAGTTTTGTTCGTCAGTCGAGCCAATGCGGGAAATCACAGTTGATTTCAGGACATCGTAAGGATTGATGGACGGACGGGTGTAAATCAGATCAGCAACTTCCTTTGCAACTGAAGGCGGGAGCATGCCAACAACACGATTGTACTGTGTTCGTTGCGTCGTGACGCGATATGATTCGAATAGCGCTTCAATTTGTGCAAACCATAAACGAGGATCACTCATATCAAAAGTGGGTAATGTAAAATGGCATATTTTCTCCTCTGCGACGTCGGTGGATTCACTGTCAGATTTCATGTTGATAAAAATAGTGCGCGAAATGAGAAAGCCAAATGCGTAAACGGGAATGCGTGAAAAAGTAATCCAAATTCGGGCTCACCAATTTGTAGCGGTTGATCCAGCGGAGATTTCACCACTAACAAAGTACGTCTCTGGTTATTGAACGCAATAAACCGGAACACAGTTCTCAACGTAACACGGCATACAGACCCCAAACAATCAGACGATAGACTTGTCCCAAAGCAGAACACGAGCGCGGCGTGAATCGTATATTCAAATTGTGTACATATTTAACATGTTTCTTATAATAACAAAACAAAAATGACAAAATAAATGTAGGATTAATTAATAAAATATAAACCATGATGAGAAACACCATAACCATTTTGTAAACAGCTTATAGTCGAGGAAGCGAATGGCATTCAAGTTTTCTCCACAGATAGGTGGTGTCTATCCTCAGCAGAGGTTAGGTCAATGTTTATGTCACCTCCAACAAGCACTTTAGCGGCTTTAGTAGATGCAGCTACGACTTTATTCTGACTACTTCCGTGCTCAACACTTGATGGTGGAAGGCATATCTTACATACAGTCCGAATAACATCGCATGATATAATCTGAAGCCATTGATACGTCTCTGGCTCCATTCCTGCGCATCGAATATGCATCCATTTGAGACATATTTCACATTGTACTGCTTTTGCATTATCAGCAACCTGTTTAGCGCATACCAGACAAGAGTCGCCCGAGCGAGCAGCGGGGCATCGATTCCCTTGCATCTTCGTGACAGCATGTGCTGTATTATCTATTTTTGCAGATTTTCTAGTCATAACCATGTTGAAATCCGGTGAAAATCAAATAAATACAAACCAAAGGATTCGTAAGAAGCAAAATACCACGTTTCACACGTTCTTGTTTTCATATATCTGGAACGTAAATAAATAAATAAATGTTTTCTTCTTGGATCTCCAAGGCATGCTAAGCATGATCAGTAATTAACAACTTGTTTGCATACAAAAATCCAAAATATGCGATGCTTATTAAATTGTCAAGGTCACACGAGCAGGAGAATTTTTTGTTAATTAAAATGATGAAGGTAAACGGTAATCAATCATTTTTACAGAAATTCGATATGTGAGCTGCTATTGTATGGAATCAACTAATGTAATGAGGGGGAAAATGATACGGAGAATATTTCAGTTTGACACACGTGACTATCGAAAATGTGGGAGATTATGGTGTTTCATCATTGTATATTATTATTTATAATTCTTCTTCTTCTGAATAGACGGCAGGAGGACTACAGTCCGTGAAAGCCGCTTCACCTCCCGGGTCTCTGCTATCTCAGAGTAGATTCCTCACGAGGAGTTACTGAGCTGAAAGAGTAGGCGAATCGCGCAGGATAGCGGGAAGTTCACCGTCCAATATGCGTTTAAACTGCTTTTCGGTGACTGCTCCAATTGCATCAGCGGAGAGTGCATTCCAAATATTGACCACTCTGGTCGACAGAGTAAACGATGGCTTCAGGTGTTCCGTTCGGCGCTTCTGCAACTTCAGCGAATGACCTCTAGTTATGGAGTCCGTGGATACCGAAAAGAATTGTTGAAGTTCCGTTCCGTAATATCCAAGTAGGATTCTCCGCGTGACCAGTAAATCATATCGCATTCTTCGATATTCCAGTGGGAAAAGTTTGAGTTCCCGCAATCGGTCGTCATAGGGAATACGAAACATACCCCTTACGCACTTGGTAGCCCTCCTTTGGACTTTCTCCAGACGATCCTTCTCCCCTTTGGTTAACGGATAGTTCACCGGAAGCCCAAATTCTAATATTGGTCTGACGTGAGAGCTATACAGAACTTGAAAAAAACTTTGGGATTTATCTCTAAGAAGGATCGTCTCAATGCTCACCACATGCGGCTGGCAGAACCGACCTTTCTGGCAGTATCCTCCGCAGTTTTGAGGGATGAAGTTACCATCACCCCCAAATCTCGCTCTACATCAACTATCCTGAGACCATGGCCCTCTAAATTATATGCATGTCGCATGTTGTTGCTCCCGATGTGCATGATAGCACACTTCTTTTCATTAATCGGGAGCATCCATCCGTCAGTCCAATTCCGAAGTTCATTCAAATCATTTTGCAAGTGGGAAGCGTCAGCGGCAGTCGTGACAGAAGCCCACACCTTCAGATCATCTGCAAATAAGAGACAACCCCTGTTCAGAATACCGGGAAGGTCACTCACATAGAGTTTGAACAAGGTTGGCCCCAGAACGGATCCTTGTGGTACACCAGAAGTTGGGATAAAGGATGCAGATCTGGCCCCATTGACTTCAACGAGGCTTCGCCTTCCGATAAGAAAATCCTCAATCCAAGCAAGCAACGAAGCCTCTATACCAGACATTCTTAGTTTCCAAATAAGCCTCTGATGTGGAACACGGTCGAATGCTTTACTGAAGTCGATGAAGACTACATCAACTGGCAAACCAGCGTCAAGGCTTCTGCACCAATGTTCTCGGGCGGTCAGTAGATTGGAGATACATGAGCGGCCTTTCGTGAAGCCGTGTTGGGCATTCGAGCATTGTTGGGTCTCGCGCAAATACTGTTCTATCTTATCCTTTACAATCCGTTCCAGCAATTTGCCTACGACAGACGTAAGTGTAACAGGACGGTAATTTACAGGGTCTGATAAACTCCCACCTTTGAACATCGGCTTTACTATACCCATTTTCCAATCCTCTGGTAGACGTCCCGAATTGATTGAAATTTGGAATAAGCGGCTAAAGGTGAACTGATGATCCTTGATAAAGGTTTTAATATGGCAGGGTGAATACCATCAGGACCTGGAGATGTCTGTACCTTTAGATGTTCGATGAGGATTCGCACCATGTCAGCCGTGATCTCAAAATTGGCCATTACTTCCGTCGGCGATATTTGTTTGCAGGATATGGTAGGCTCTATTGCGTAAACTGATTGGTATTGCGATGCAAACACCTCAGCTTTCCCAGTGTCAGTCTCTATAACCTCCCGTTCCAAATTTTTGAGAGAAGGTACGGGGTTCGATGATTTGACCCGTCGCCGAATGTACGCAAATAATCGTTTAGGATTATATTTTGAAGAATTTGCTAATTGAAGCTCGAATCGACTTCTTTTATCCTTCTTCAATTTTGAGCAAAGATTCCGTACAGCCCGATATTCTTCGTAATGGGCGTCCGATCGGCTCGTTCTGAATTTAATCCAAAGACGCTTTCTTTGCCGCAGGCAGGTACGAAGTTCTCTATCAAACCAAGGAGGGCCACGGGAGCCGGGACGATCTCTGGTTAATGGAGCAACATCCTCTAAGCAACGGATATTATTCAGGAACCATTTCCAACAGTCATCAATAGTGGAATCAACGGGTAACGTCCAGTCAATTGAGGCTGCTTTTTCAACCAACAATTTCAAGTCCATGTTCCAGAAGTTTCTCCGTGGAAGCCGCGACGGCTGGGCCGGTTTACCCCGAGTCCATTTGAACCGAATAGCACAATGGTCGCTTGTATCGATGGGCTGTTCCACGGATAAGTCAACCACATCTGACTCTCTGGGTGACAAGACCAGATCAAGATTAGACGGAGTCTGGCCATGTCCATAGCGAGTAGGAACGAGAACGTGCTGCACGAGGTTCAAATCCAGAATCAGATTTAGAAACTCCCGTTGGTACTCATCTCCATTTGTAACGAGGTCCAACCAGTTGATGTCCGGAGCATTCAGGTCACCGAGTATCATACAATCGTTCCTCGTCCCATGGCGGCGGAGCTGGTCAAATAATGCCATGATACGGGCGCAGGGTGAACGGTAGATGACACCGATCATTGCTGATCCATTACTGGACTTGATCTGACACCAAATGCTTTCAGCAAAACCACCATCATCTCGGAAACTATCAACAACCTCCACGGATAAATGTTCTTTGACGTATATCGCCACCCCACCACCATGTCGAGATCCAATTCGATCACTTCTGAGTAGGCGGTAATTCGGAATGAATAGCTCTGCATCAGTAATGTCGAGTGTCAGCCAGGTTTCCGTTATTCCAACGATATCTGGCTGTAGTGCCAAGACATGATGGCTTACTTCGTCAAATTTGTTCCTCAAACTCCGCGCGTTGAAACAGAGCACTTCGAAATACTTTAATGGAGAGCAGTTGGATGCTCGATCAGTATGGACCTCCAGCGAACTTTGGATGGCCTCTTTACTACGCGAAAATCCACAATACGAAGGTCCTTCTCACCCTCCGATAATCTTTTCTTAAGCTCCATCGTAGCAGTCTTCATCTTGATTCTATCGTCAGGCGACAAATCTCGTAATATTTTATACGGTAGACCCTTCAGTCGATGAACGCGCTTTAGGATCTTTTGGGCCTGATCGTCGGAAGCCAGTACTGTTTTCAGAACCCTGGGCTTTTCACACTCCAGATTTCTGCGTCCAAGTCGGAACGCTGATACAATTGTGATACCAGCCTCCCCTTGGTCAACCATTTTCCCGAAAACTGATTGAAGAAACTGGCTATCCTGTTCAATTCTGGCAGCAGATGTTTCTCCATCTGGTTCCGGTGCATTCACAATAATGAGGCAGCATTTGCGTGCGTCTGGTGAACTGTCAGCTTTACTGCTCGGAAGTGAGATCTTACTCTCCTTCACCACATTCCTAGAAAACTGTTGTGGTAATCGGCATTCCAATTTGTCGACTCTGTTCGAAATATTGGACCAGGTTGCAGTATCGGCATCTGTATTTATGGCGGCTACAGAGGCATATGTGGCGCTAGCATTTGGGTCTAATTCATTAGACGTGACCACATGTTCCGCAATATCTGAAGAGGCAGATTCCACTTGCACGTTCGATGGCAGTGCAACAATTTTATTTCTTCTAGTTTTCGATCGGCGTCCGGATGACACAGCTTTGCTCTTTTTCGGTGTGCTACCGAGTGGAGGCGTTTTGCTATCAGCCGGAACACTTGTGCCTTGTAAATCATTAACCAGCATGGAGCCACTTATAGGTAGATCTTCCTTATTTGGCAAATGAGAGGACTGCAAGGCTTCCAGACGGGGGATGCACGCTTCACGCTACATATTTCGTCATTTTTGTTATAATGATACATGTAAATATGTAAACAATTTTAATATATTATTCACGCTGCTCACGTGTTCTGTTTTTGGACAAGTCTATCGTCGGATTGTTTTCGATCTGTATGCCGTGTTACGCTGAGATTTGTGTTCCGATTTGTTGGGTACAATAATCAGAAGGCGTACTCAGTTAGTGGTGAAATCTTCGCTGGATCAACGCTACAAATTGGTGAGCTCCGAAACTTTTTCTTCTTGAAATCATCGTTCCTACCATATACACCCATTTATTTTGATTTTGCTGTCAGATATATTTTTTTATTTACGAAATGGATCATAAGTCAGCATTTTCTGATACCCCATCTGAGGATATTTCTACAGACGCTATGTCGCACTTTTGCCTTCCCTCTTCTGGTATGAACAACCTTCGCCTTATGTTCGCACAAATCGAAGCGTTATTCGAGTCTTACTGCGTAAAATCTCAACGAGCCCAGTATAACCTATTAGTTCGTATGTTGCCACCGTCAGTCGCAAAGGAGGTTGATGATTTAATTTACAACCACCCTGCTGATAATCTGCATGATGCACTTATACATGCCATCATCTCACGTACTTCGTCTACTGACAAGCAAAATCTACGAAGCTTTTTGTCTGGCGTAGAAATGGGTGATTACAGTCCGTCACAACACCTGCGACACACGCTGCAATTACAAGGAGACTAGCTTGAGAATGACAAAATCATTCGTGAATTATAGCAGCAGAGCCTTAGAGCCGACGTCCGAAAAATCTTAGCCAATATGGACAAACACACCAGTCTCCAACACTTGGCACGCGTTGCAGACGAAGTTCACGTTATCATGCACAGTGTTACATTATCTCATGTCAGACACACGACTGACACACATTCAAGTACACAAATTCCAAGCGATTCCGGAGAGTTGAAATCAATGTTCCATAACTTGTCACTGCAAGTACAAAACGTCGCACGATCCCGTAGTTACTCTCGAAATCATCATCCCCGTCAGCCCAAGAAACGATCTACCATTCGTTCTAACGGATCGCGTTTTTGCAATTATCATCTTCGATTCGGTGCAACGGCCCTGCATTGCACGCCACTTTGCACTTACGACTCAAATTTTCCCAATCAGGGAAACGCGAAGCCAGGCTGTAGACACGGCAGCTATATCTGGTACCGTTCAAAGCCGTCTCTTCTACGTTACATACGGGGCCACTAAAATGCGATTCCTCATCGACACTGGTGTTGAAATAAGCGTAATCCCACCATTCAATATGTAACGCAAAAACCCGTCTTCGTTGATGTTACAGGCGGCAAACGGCACGAAACTCTTTTTTTTCAGTCAGAGATCATATTCTTTCGAATTAGGTCTCAGACGTAACTTTCGATGGATTTTCAAACTCGCCGACGTTAAAGTACCAAGTCTGGGCGCAGATTTTCTTTCTCATTTTGATCTTTCGATCAATATAGCTACACATAAGCATATTGACAATTTAACAAAGATTAATTCATTTGGTAATTTTTGTGGTTCATCCATCCGAACCATTCGAGTACTTACCCCTGACATCCCATCAGCGTTCAGTGACTTACTGACAGAATTTTCTGAAGTTTTTAAACAGTTTTCGCAATCTACTACTGTTAAACGTGACGTCAAACACCACATTCTTACCAGAGGTCCGCCAGTGTTTAACAGACCCCGTCGTTTGGCTCCGAACAAGTTTGAGGTCGCAAAGCGTGAGTTTGGACACATGCTCGAACTTGGAATCATACGCGATCCAAATCGCCCTGGGCAAGTCCCCTTCACATGGTTGATAAGAATAAAGCTGACGCTTGGCGTTCATGTCTAGATTACCGTGCTCTTAACAAAGTTACTGTTCCTGATCGCTAACCTATCCCCCACATACACGACTTCGCAATTTAGTTGCATGGAATAACTGTGTTTTCTAAACTGGACCAGGTGCGTGCTTACCACCAGATACCTGCAGCCGAGGAAGATATCCCCAAAACAGCCATCACCACACCTTTTGTCTTCACGAATTTTTAAAAATTCCATTTGGTTTACGCAACGCTGCTTAAACCTTCCAGAGATTCATGGACAAATTTTTCTAAGGATTATCTTTTGTTCATGTATGTATTGATGACGTCCTCATTGATAGTTCGTCTCAAGTTGAACATGCAGTACATCTGCGTTTCAACGACTTTAACAGTTTGGCGTGGTGGTTGAACCCGGATAAATGCCTTTTTGGTGTCGCTGCTCTGGAAATTTTTAGGACATCATGTCGATTGAAACAGCATTCGCCCCTTGTCCGATGAACTTTCGTCAATTAACGACTATCCATGTCACAATTATCTTCCACAGTTACGTCGATTTCTTGGTTTAGTCAATTAATACAGAAGATTCATTCACAATTGTGCTAACATATCTCGAAAAATGACTGATTTGTTACGCGGAAATAAGCGACAATTTAAACTGAATGCTGATGCTGTTGAATCGTTTCAAAGATTGAAGACCGCATTGAATAAAACATTTTCATTATCCTACATGTCAAGGAATCCTCATGCTTCATTTTAGCTTCCCATTGATGCATCCCAAGCAGTAGTCGGTGCTGTCATACAGCAAAGTATTGACGGTGTTGTCAAACCGCTTGCATTCTTTTCCCGTCGTCTAAAACCCGCTCAGACACGTTACAGCATATTTGGTCGTGAATTGTTAGCTATATATTTTGCTGTTCGCCATTTTCGCCATTTGCTCGAAGGCCGCATTTCCACTGTTTGGACCGATCACAAGCCTCTAACGTTTGCACTATCTGCTACAGCTGATAGATATTCACTCTGTGAGATACGTCAAGTTAACTATACTGCGCAATTCACGAGTGATATACGTTATCTGCCTGCTTCATCGAACACAGTTGCAGATGCATTTTCTCGCCTGCTACTCACCGCAATCCATCTATCGAATTTTGATCTCAAGCATTTAGCAGAGGCCCAGAAACATGACAGTGACTTACAGCAATATCATTCTACCTCATCCCTTAGAGTTCAAACAGTCCCTATACCCAATTAGAGTTTGAATTTATTATGAGATTCATACCAAATTGCGCGGACAAATGCAGACCGTTAACTGATCTTTTGCGCGGAAATCCAAAGAAGTTCAACATGACAACGGAAGCTATCACCGCGTTCCAATTAGTCAAAGCATCCCTCAGCACGCTCACTTCGCTGGCTCATCTCTCCACGGACAGAAAAGTGAAGCTTGTGCTCAAAACAGACGCTTCTCAAGTGGCTGTCGGTGCCGTTCTGCAACAAGTCATTGACGACGAGTGCGCACCACTCTTTTTCTGTTCACGAAAGCTGCAACCGGCTAAAACCAGGTATTCTACCTTCAGCCGAGAACTACTTGCGATGTTCCTCGCAGTAAAGCACTTCCGACACATCCTGGAAGGACGTCAATGCACCATCTACACGGACCACAAGCCCTTGATCCACGCCTTCAGCGCTGCCGCCGACCGCTACTCGCCTCAGGAAACTCGCCACTTGGACTACCTCGCGCAGTTCACCACTGACGTAAGGTACATCGAGGGACCCAGCAACGTCGAGGCAGATGCTCTATCACGCGCATCTATTTCCCAGATCGCAAAGATTGACTTAGAGGAAATCACCGCCCTACAAGAGGACGACCCGGAATTTTCAAAAATCAATTCCGAAGCTTCACTGCAGTTTGCTCTCTTATCAGTGCCAGGCAGTCGAGTACGTATCCATTGTGATACATCGACAGGAAGTCCACGTCCCTTTGTACCAAAGGATTACAGACGACGGATTTTCGAGCACCTGCACGGAATATCCCACCCGAGCAAACGCGCAACCACGAAACTAATCACGGACCGCTATGTTTGGCATGACATGCGGAACGACATTCGTTGTTGGGCACAACAGTGTATTGCCTGTCAACGTAGCAAGGTACATCGCCATAACCGCTCTATCCCTGGAAAAATCCCACTTCCAGATGGACGCTTTCGGCAGGTACATATCGATCTGGTTGGACCATTAACCTCATCCCGTGGGTGCACTCATCTTTTGACGTGCATCGATAGATTTACACGCTGGCCCCAAGCGTGCCCACTAGTGGATACATCTGCGGA